>JAUYWV010122402.1:0-11658 GCA_032274565.1 Nematoplana nigrocapitula
CCTTATGTTTGTACACTTAGGACAGCCACTGTCAACGATCATACCCTACATACAAAATTTCAAGGCTCTATCTAAACTGGGGAGCGAAATATAAGGCGCGGGCCGATTCGAGCCCCCCCCCCCACCGGTTTCTGAGTGCGTCAAATAGCCCGTGTAGGATAGGGTTAAACAAAAGTCGCGGTTTTTAGTCCTTCTCCTAGGAGTACAACATTACCATTGTACATTACTTGGCAATTGAATTTTTTCAAATACAATATTAAAAAATGTTGAACTGCCTTTTACATTACATTAGTAACATTCGATAATACATTTTGCAAAACACCCACACACTTAACCTTCGTGTATGTAATAGTTTGAGTAATTTTCAAACAATACTAATAGTAACGTACATATAAAACTGACACTTTTTAGGAAAAGACGGAAAGAGCATATTGAGAACTGGTCGTGGAGTAACTTTAGCCAACTCTTTTATAAATTAATAATTTCTTCTGTGAGGCACTCTGTTGACGAAACCAGAATAGATGGATACGAATATAATATACAGTAGAGTAGACATTGTATGCTGCTGTAGTAGACTGCAAAACATTGTAAAAGGCCAACTCCGTCATTTTCCACAGCACAATTATTTGGATAACTGCCAACGAACAACGTGATCGAGTGCGATATTGACACCAGACATATTTGTTCGAATCAGGTGTTGTGGTTTCACTTTTCGTTATCCTCAGCTTCAACAATAGTCTTCTGATAAGCATAAAGTAGAATCACTGCTGCAGATATTTTGGAAAAGTGAGAAACAATCGTTACATCTCGTTGGAATAAAAAGTTCACGCTTATTATTACGTATTTCACCAGCTTATGCCAAGAATGGCATGTACCTCGTAATTATCAGCGTACTTTGAGCATCTCATTCAGAATGTAGGACATTATATTTTCTCCTCCTCTTCATTCCCACCAGTTGTTGTTGTCCAACGGGTCTCGTCAGGGTAGCCGGAGCTATCTCAAATACGAGTCCACCGGCATTGGATTCCTCTGGGAGGCCGTGCCGGCAGATACATCTACATTGTAACTTGGGCATTAGTGTCTCAGAAGGGATGCTAAACCGTTTAACATCACCCAGATGAGGCTGCGTGATTAACATGCAACAGACGTAGACGCCAGCCCTCACCCAGGCGATGCCTAAGCCTAACCGAAACCTCGTGCATTCGCACGACCCCTCAGGGTGACCCCGGAGACACCGCGTGCGTCGAGGCACTGGAGGTAACACACAGTCCCCTAGAGAAGGTGATCAAGTGAGGTGAGGGTTAGACTCTGTAGGTATTTACGAACACACTCAATCACAATCTCAAAGATGTTTTAAATACTCCATGGCACTGTAGCACGTCAGACTGCTATCATAACGACCAAAGAGCTGTTTCGTCATGGCTGGCTGTGGGTGCATGACATTGTATGATAGTAATGTTTGTAGGA
Source organism: Nematoplana nigrocapitula (assembly GCA_032274565.1). Classification (NCBI taxonomy): domain Eukaryota; kingdom Metazoa; phylum Platyhelminthes; order Proseriata; family Nematoplanidae; genus Nematoplana; species Nematoplana nigrocapitula. The sequence continues at coordinate 1,468 of JAUYWV010122402.1, forward strand.
GAGGAGGCTAGGCGTAATGCCATAACTCTGATGTTTTTAGATTCATATCCCATTAGAGACTTTGCATATTCATTGTCTATAATGAAACACACTCCATGCTCTTTCTTCTCATTTTTTCCATGTATAAACAAATTTACATTTTCTGTTGTTTCCATTTTGTCTCTGTTAGACCTGTGATGTTGATTCCAAATCTTTGGATTTCATTTTCCAGGATGTCCAGGTTCCCAATCTGATTCAAGGTTCTGACGTTCTATGTGGCTATTGTGAGTGTTTTTCTGCTGTTGATTTTCAGAGGTAGCTGTTCCCTGGGTTCATTGCTCACGTCTTCCGGAGTCACCCTTCCTTGCGGGTCTGGAGTGATTCCATCATTTCGTAGCTCTTCGCCATCGGGTGCCGCATCCTCCCCGGTAGCACTAGGACCGAAATCTGCCCCGGGGGTCTCAGGATCTCCAGCCCATCTTGTTTTTATTTGTATTTGTCTTACCATTTTCATTGCCGTTTTCTTGGGAAAAGAGTGTGGTAGCTTCCCGTTCCTTTCCACACCGCAGTATTATATTGATAATGGTAATTGTCGCCCAACCTTTGTCCATTTCAAAGATCTTCCGCTTGGCCGACCTGTCACACCAAACCGTTGACCCCAACATGAGTTCCTCCGCCTTGAGTGGACATCCAACGCCCTGCTGCCGACGTCTTCACCGTATCCCAGGTCAAGGAGTCTAGGGGCAGCTAACAATTGCCCAAGGTGTCACCCGAAGACTACGGAAGGGAGGAGCGTCTCACAGTTCTTCTATAGGCTGCCTTCTGCAAGGGTCCCGTACCGTACCGTACTCTAACTCTGTATAAATGAATCTATTTTTCATTATTATCAAAAGCGCCAAGCGGCTCAATTATTGTGACGAAGCTCTCCGCTTTTTGTAAATTGTTCCCAACTGTGTCCCGCTGTGTCCATCCAAGTTTATCATTTGCTAAAATTAACCATGTGATGCATCGATGTGCATTTTCTCTATTTTTTAAGGAAATGTTACATTACTTATCCGTTTAACTTTCCAATGATACTACTTTCGAGTGCTCATGAGTATTTGAATACAAATCTCTTTTTAGGTTTTCATGGAAGGTCTTGAGCAGAAATTACTTGTTTTTTCAAACTACAAGTTTATTTATGTATACTGTATATGTGTGTGTATGTTTTAACCTTGAAGAGATCCCATTGTTCAAACGCACCGCCGAGCCGATAGCACTCAACTGCCTTCCTGAGAAGCATGCCTGTCTAGACTGAACTATTTAACCCACTATTGAATAAAGTAGAAAACGCACATGTGAGACTGGCCTTTATTTTATCTTTTGTAGAAACTTTTGCATTCTGTGTCATTTTTTCTTTAATTCATAAAGTCACGACATAGAATAACATGCTTAAACAAGTACCTTCCAGTGAAATAAAGGACAGTCGATTATCTTTCATTTCTGAACCAAATAAACATCTAGCTACCTTTATGACCCACAAATGTACCACATAGCATACAGTTCAAGAGTATTGTATTATACATTCGAAATGTGGATCAAGTCTACTAAATTGTAGTCGTAACCTAGAAATTCACTTTGATACTCTCCACAAACGAGGTTAAAACACATCATCTTAGTGAATGTCAATGAAGCATAAATGTAATCTTGGTGTATGTAAATGAAGCATAATAAGTACCTTCCGGTGAATAAAATGAGACTTGATTACCTTTCATTTCTGCATAACAAGTACCTTCCAGTGAATTAAATGACACTCGATTACCTTTCATTTCTGGACCAAAAACATTGGAGAGAGTTAATGAACACTTAGTTACCTTTATAGAGTTGAACAAGTTGTATTCAGTTGGACAGATTCGGACGCAATCGGAGAGATAGGAAAATTGGGGCGGTGCGCTTGGCACCATTCGATTCTCCACAGAGTAGTTGTGAGAGCACTTACGGAAATACAGTGAAACAAGTTGTATACAGTCGAAGAGAGCGACACATTGGAGAGAAGTAACACAATCGGGCTGAGAGCGACACATCGGATAGATACATTGGGCCGACCACCATTCGATTCTTCATGTTCAATAATCTAGTACCATTCCTAACGTTAAATCCCTAATGTACTACTTATAAATCCTTATAAGTAGTCTGATCGAAAAATAAATAGCAGCATTCAATTCTCCGTGCTTAATAACCGAGGAATTCACTCTTTACATTAAAAATAACGTTAAATCCCTAATTTATTACTTATATCCGCTGATAAGTAGTCTGATGGAAAAATAAATAGGACCATTCGATTACTCGTGTTCGATAACCTAGGAATTCAATTTCCTTTGTTGAAATCGGATACATGTACCACATTCGGACACATGCGACACACTCGGACACATGTGGCACATTCGGGCATATGCAACACATACTCGGACACATGCGGAAATACGTACTCGAATGCATTCAGAAAAAAGTTTATTGTTTATAGGAGTGCACGCGCACTTGTCACATTTGATTGCGTACGCTGACTCGCGCTCTAGTGAATTTCGCGGGACGTCCCGCTTGATTGCGCACGCTGGCACGCACTCGCAACAATTTCAGGCCGGACGGGGTGGGTGGGGGTGGTATTGTTCTGTCACAGTGGCCCATTGTTCTCAAGCCTATTGTCCTAGAGCGTAGCCAACTCATACTACCAGCGATGCAGATGCTGAATTTATATCATTGGTGTCCAGAGGAGAACTGATCATTCCATCCCAAACCATTGCAGCATGGGTACAATTCGGCATCATTCTGCTGGACGTTAAAGTGATCCGGTTGCACAAACAATTAATGACACTTATACAGGAAATTGCACACCTCTATGACATTATCCCAATTCCACCAACGTCTGCATGTCGTCGACTGACAAACGTCCTTCTCTCTGGAATACAAAAACGCGATGCTGACCTCCCTGAATTGACTACCTCTACGGACACGATTCCCCTATCAATTAAGAAGCAGAGTCTATTTGCACAATGGAAATAATCCAGGTAAATGCAATTACATTTTATTTCTTGCAATTTGGTAATAATAATAATAATAACCATTTATATTTTAACAAACTGGAAATCAGAAATGCATGAATACATGAATACAGAACTTATTTAGCATTGAACATTTACAAGAAATATAATATTTCACAATATATACGCTGCGGGATAAAATTTGTAAACGTATATATAGTTTTTATTTGGGATAAAGTTTATAAATGCAAAAGTTCGTACACAATAAGCTACGTATTATAAAATATGTTTATTGCATGTATTATACAATATAGGTTATCATATTTATTTTATGCAATATCAGATTTGTTAGATTGACGATCATAAATTGTCAAAAAGGAGGACATATCATATAACTAACATTATTTCAATACATTTTTCTCCTGTATTCCCAACTGCTCTGAAGAGAACAATGGCCTTCGCTTAGCTAGCGAAGTCGGGTGAATGGCAGCTGCCAGTCTTTAGTAGCGTCCTTGGAGTGAATATAAGTCATATCAATTTACACTGTTTACTGTAGGCATTGTTTAATTTATTATCATGCCAAAGGGTATTTCTATACTCCTTTTCGTAATACAGTAGGTTGGTTGATAAATATCAGGCTGGTGAAGATTAAATGGGAATAAAAAAGGATACGGCATATATGATTGTTAAGTATAATTAATCGACAAGGCAAATACTGTAAAGATGTGGTGGTGGCGGTTCATTCCCGGTTGGGAGGGCGCGTCAGCGTCCCGACCTCAGTTAGGTAGGACAGCACGGCCGGCCCGCTCTATCCTAGGACGGCCAGCGAAGGTCCAGGCCCGAGGAATCGCAGGCGAGCGGCCACGTAGTTGGGGCAGTGCAGGATTAGATGTCGGGCGTCCTGGGGGGTTCCCCTGCAGTCGGGGCAATCCGGCGAGTCCGACCCCCCGATGCGGTGGAGGTAGGATCGTGGCAGTGGACACTGCCCCGTACGGAGCTGGGCCAGCAGAACCTCCTCCTCGCGCGTCGTGTTGGGCAGGTCTAGGATGAGGTAGCGGCTCGATGGGTGGCGCAGTAGTAAAGCTTGAGGCCAGCACGTTGGTAAACTTAATGATGCTATATGAACACATTCATTAAAAGAATGCTTACCGAAGCCAGTCAGAGGGATCTGTTCAATATGAACGTCGTGATCGACAATGCTCCTGCTCATGCTGATCTTGAAGATTCCATCACCGTGGACAATACACTCTCAGTTCATAATTTGGTAAGACTTCGCCCTTATTCGCGTACACTTAATCCAATCGAAAATATGTTTGATGTATGTAAATCATCCGCAAAACAAGCACTGAATAATGTTCACACTGTGGACAGATGACCCAATGAAATATTGCTAGCACACCAATATCGTGTCTTGTCGGACATAGTGGTTGAATCTATTGCCTCTATTACTCAATCCAAGTTGGTGCATCATTCATGCATTGTATTACACAAGTTTTACCCAAGGCCATTCAGTATGACAATGTGTTAATGCGGTTCTCAACTGACATATTATACAATTATTTTCCAACAACTTTGTAGTTATAATTGTACGTTGTGTTTATGCAGTTACATGCCATATACCTACTTTTTTAATTCAGATAATAAATTCCGGATTTCTACTTTGTCTTAGTTGGATTTTTATTAGTCTAAATCGGATTACTATACTTGCCTTAGTGGGACTACATTTGTCTTAGTCGGATCACTGTTAGTCTAAACCGGATTTTCAAGCGAAAATACTGTAGAACTTTGATGTATCATTGTTTTCCACTCGCTCTGGTAGTGCGCCGAAAGCAGATTCATTTGCGAAATTAATTATATCAGCCAAGAAGCGTTCATTGCATTCCGGGCAACGCCGAGTATACAAGCTAGTTGCCATTGTATATAATGTGCATTGTCTGTTCTATGCATTAACTGTCAGAGAAGTCCCTCACAATTTTGCGGCCCTACGAAAAATAACCGGACTTTACGCACACATTTTTTGTTTAATTAAAAGTAGTTGAGTTTGCAAAATTTTAATGAAATCAATGAATACCATGTTTGACGCGGGAAATGACGAGTTAGGCCATGATGAACATTTTCGATTCTACAACATTTGTCATCTGAAGCTGTGTTGACAGGTTATTGAACAATTTGCACAATTGTCTTTTTTGAACGCCAATTTTGATCAGTAAGAAGATAATTTTGAATCTATGTTCTGTCTAAAAATGTTCAGCACGCCAAACTTTACAACTCTCGACTGAAGCTCCATTAAAAATATATTCAAGATTATTTCTTCACACTCTATGTAAAGTTTCAACTCCAATATTTACCATAAAGGAGACATTTCTCGGTCTACATAAATGTTCAGAACACCAAACTCCATAAGAAAGGTTTAAGTGAAGAGGACCACTGGATCCACCGGACCCCCAACAGGGGATACTCGCCAGAGGACAGGGACTACGGACCAAGAAGCATTACGGCAATACATGTTGGTAAGATGCCAACTACGGAATAATCCTATTTTATACAGTCCCTCTAGTACTTAGAAAACTTAGAAAAAAATTAGTTAGAACAATAATCTAACAAACCAAAACCAAAGCTATAGTTTCGATTTCAAACCGAAATCAGAACTGTGGAAAACAAGTTGGAAAGGTTTCTGAGCCGAAACTAATTTGCGAAGATATTAAAACATATTTGAAGAACAGCTGTCCTAACTCACCGTAATACTTGTTGTCGGTCGGCGTTAGAATAGCAGAATGAATCATATATAACACCGTAAGGAGATATAAACAAATACTTTTATATTTACGCCCAAAAATTAACACATGCATGCCAGCAAACAATGTAAAATTATGATTTACACCATATTCACCCGCACATTTTTTCCAACCTCCCGAAATCCAATCAGCATTCAATTTTACATTCTTCGGTTCTCAACCTTATTGAACACGATAGACCTACCCATGTTTACATCCAATACCTACTATCTCCTTCTATGTTCTCCCTGCTCCTTCCAAGTCATTCGATCCAGCCTCTTACAAGTATTCCCTGCTCCTTCCAAGGCATTCGATCCAGCCTCTTACAAGTATTCCCTGCCTCTTCCAAGTCATCTTTTACCCTTCCAAGGCATTCCAGCCTCTTACAAGTAATCTCTGCCTCTTCCAAGTCATCCCTGTTCCTTCCCAGTCATCCCTGCTCCCTCAAAATCATTCCTACTCTTAACATGTCATCCCTGCTTCTTCCAAGTCATCTTTTACCCTTCCAAGTCATCCCTGCCCCTTCAAAATCATTCCTACTCTTAACATGTCATCCCTGCTTCTTCCAGGTCATCTTTTACCCTTCCAAGGCATTCCAGCCTCTTACAAGTAATCCCTGCCTCTTACAAGTCATCCCTGTTCTTTCCCAGTCATCCCTGCTCCCTCAAAGCATTCCTGCAAGGACTACTAGAATATCAGGACAGTCAACTACGCGTTCAGTGACATTTTTGCCAAGAGGCTGTATGTATTTAACGGCAATAAAAATAGTTTGACGATCTAAATAAACGTTCATTACATTGATACTGAATTAAAATTTTGTGAGGAATCGAATGGCGTCAAAATAAATTCTGTCTACTCCTTGACCTTAAAATTGACCGTTTTGAAGGTCACTTTTGAGTAATCTTTTTTTTTAATTTGCGGAATGTATATTACAGTAGATTATATTCAAACGCTTTGATAGTTTTGCTGTTGCATTGAAATAACACTAATATTTGTGTTTTTTAGACAGCTTTAGAGCAATACGAAATGGTATACAGTCATGGGTACGCAAAGAGGAACTAAAGGCGGAACTTTATAAAAATTAAGTTAATTTTATACATAAGTCATATTTTTAATACTTCTATGAGTAAATTAGGTTTTTTGTTTGATAGTAACTGATGGCATATCCTATGTTCACAAGAGAAATTGTAACATGTTACATCGGTATCCAAAAGGGAACAAAAGGCGGAACTCTAGAAAAAAAATTTCTATTTCAATCAGGTTATTGGCTATTAATAAATAGGTAGACTATATTGTGTGATGGGAACTCAAGGGCTACCCTTGTTCACAGACAACGAACAGTGAAGCCTCGTTAATCAGAAAAAACAACTAAAGTTTACAATTACAAGATTATTGCTACTTTGCAAAAAAATGATTTTTCAGATGGGTTTTCAGCCTTAAAGGGTTTTTCAAAATCCGCAATAAAAAGGGTTTTTCAAGACGGTTTTTCATTTCCAACTGGTTTTTCAACGACGATCGAATGTCGAATTTCGACATCGAATCTAATACGTCGAGTCATCGTCGAGTCAACGTCAGATTAATCACTGGAATAAAAATATTTATTTATTCGAAAAAATAGAATTATACATAATGTGCAAGTTTTTCAGATATTTTTTTTAATTATCGCGAGACGGATGGCCGAACGAGATAAGACGCGGACCAGCAGAAATTTGGATCCAGAGGACGTGGGTTCGCTCGCACCTCTGCCGAAAATCACCGAATTTCTACGATAGACATGAAATCAATTCTTCATGAATTTTAAATCAGTAGTAGGTGCCGCTAAAAAAATTAATTAACTATATTGAAAAGGGTTTGTCGTGAAAAACCTTTTGTCTGAAAAACCGTTTTCAAAAACCATTAAACGGGTTTTCCTTAAATGGTTTTTCATGGGAAAACCCACAAACGGTTTTCTGTGGGAACTAAAATGAACAACCCTTTTTGGGGCTATTAAACCCCCTTTTTTACAGAGTATAGACAAAACAACTGCAGAAATACCACCGGAAATGACTTGTCGGGTGATGGGGAATTTTATGAATCGACTACAAACATGTATCACGAATGGATGCCACAATTTGGATGCTATCATTCCCAAACAAAAATTAAAAACAAAATGTATCCCCACATTTGAACCATTAATAGTAATGTTTGAATAAAATTTTCCTTGGTATTTTTGTTAACTTGTAAAATGGAGGTTTTCTGCCGGTTAATGTAGGCCTATATTGTTTAAAAAAACGAGACACAATGAAATGAAATAGTAAGAACATATCGCGAGTTTAGTCCATTTATCTATCAATATATCACAATTTTGTGAACAATTAAAAATATACATTTCTGATATGAGGGACACCATATAATAAAAATAATGCAAATAGCAACTTATAAGACGCCATTTGAAACTTAAGATGCACACATTTTAACAGTATTTACATAAGTTTCTTAGCGCCAACGTCGTTATCTTAACTGCATTTAACCCATTACAATTTTTACAATTACATATAAAAAACGCAGGCAAATAGTAAAATGCTAGCAGGGTCATTCAAGGAAAGATCAACAAATGCGCTGTGGCTCATGTCAACGGATTTTGTTCAAATTCTCACCAGTTGTTGACATTTGTGAGATAGGCCCACTGGTACAACTTTTTACATTCTGACTTATGGTTCACCTTTGCCGCGAGATTCAAATTTTAAAAATTTAAAAATTTTATTTTTTGCATATTTTGAAGTCATGTGGGGCGTTTCTCTATACAATAACCAATGTTTCTATTTCGATTATGTGATTTGCATTAGTTGAGGATTGTAGAAACGCTGAACTAGTACTGGATAAACTTTAGACATTTGTTCCACTGTCTTTTTTTATTTTAGCTAAAAAGTGAAGATTTCCAAATTTAGTAAATAATTGAACGTGTACTACTCAAAGGGGTAAGTTGTATTTTCCACATTTGTCGATGTTGGGCTTCGCACTAGAGATGTGCTGATGTAATGGTACCGTTAGAAAATATTTTTTGTCTATCTACTTACAATAGCATTACATCAAAATATTCCACTTTTCTAAAAATAACAAAAAAGTTATTTTGTTTTTTTACTTTAAGCCAAAACAATCACTTTCCGAACTTTTTCTATTGACCGGTATACCAATTTATATTTGTGGCTGTATTGTAAAATAAAATGATATGAATGACGACATATATCTACAACTATACCAAGGTGGTCAAATGACCCGTAACCATTTTTTTATGTGTTATTGTATACTTTACTTAGGTATTGTCTATAAAGAGAGATCGAATTCGCGCTAAAAGCATTCATCGGTTTATGCCTTGCTCGAGGAGTATAGCTAAAGGACGCAATGAGCCGGTATCCAGCTTCTGGAGTGAGGAAACCGGGCGCACCATTTTCAAAGAGACCATGATTCGAAACCGCTTCCAGGATATTATGCGTTTCATTCGTTTTGACGACAAAAACAATAGAAGACAACAACATCAACAGGATCGTTTCTGTCTAATAAGAATAATATGGGACCGTGGTATGTCAAATTGCTGTAAAGCATATCGACCCCACTAGTGCTTTACTGTTGATGAACAGTTGCTGAGCTGCAAGGCAAGGTTTACAATATAGGCCTACGAAACCAGGTGATTTCGGGATAAAATTCTGGCTCTGTTGCAATTCTTCAACTTTTTACGTGTTGGATGGCTATCCTTTAAATATGTCGGAAGGGATCCAGATCGTGTCGAGGTTGGTCTCGGAAAACAGACTGTTTTGAACAAGCAATAGAACCGGGGCTCAATATTACAACAGAAAACTTCTTCACGAGTAAGGCACTTGCCAAAAAACTGCACCAGCAAAACAATACTCTAGAGGAAACCCTCAGATTAAACAGGAAGAAAATTCTAAATGAGTTGAGCAATGTCTGCAAAACATCTGCTTTTTACGAAAGTTTTTTACTCAGAGACGACGACAGTACTTGGCTACAAGGCAAAGCAAAGCAAAACTGTTTTCCGACTTTCGAGCATGCACAAAAATGGACGCGTACTAGAAACTGAAAAAGAACCCCTGAACTAATTCAATATTACAACAACACAAAAATCGGTGTCGACAAAGCTGACGAAATGTTGAAATCGTACATAAAGAAATCGGACTCTCGTCCATGGCCTCTCCATGTGTTCTGCAACATAATGGATATCTACGGACTGAATGCCTTCATTATCGCCTGTGATACCTGACTGTGTACTTACTTCTTCGCGTCGCTTTTTTCTTTTATCTCTGTCCAAACAACTTTGCCAAGAGCACAGCACGAGACAACAAGGCCAGATTCTCCCATTTTAAAGACATGAACTTATTGGTGACGAAGAACTCCCTCGAAGAAGGACATGCCGACGGTGCCACTCA
>JAUYWV010122413.1:0-11658 GCA_032274565.1 Nematoplana nigrocapitula
GTTATGAATTCGATCTTGTCTGATTGGTGTGTAGTTTGGTATGCTTGGTGTTTTGTTTCTTTGGTTGAGTTTTGTTTTTTGTATAGCGATGATGTCTGCATGTTGTTCTTGTGCGAGGTGGATCAGTTGTTGGTGTTTGTTGAGGATGCCGTTGATGTTGATTTGGAGAATTGTTAGATCACTGTCTGTTGTTTGTGATGGTTGTTGGTTGTGTTGAGTGGTGGTGTGAGTTTGTATGTCAGGTGGTTGGGGTGGGTTTTGTGGTGCGTCGTGAGTGGAGTTGTTTGTTCTGTGTTGTGTGGTTGGTGGTTGGGGTGGGTTTTGTGGTGCGTTGTTTTCAATGAGTGTTTGTTGTGTGTTGTGCGTCTGATGGTTGGGGTGGGTTTTGTGGTGCGTTGAGTATGTGTTTTGTGGGCAGAGCCATGTGTTTGTATATTGTTTTATGCTTGTTTGTGTGCATGTTTTGTGAACCCAGTGCGTTTGATAAGTGTTGCAGCGGTATGAAGTGTGTTTTTTAGTTATGTTATGTGTGCAAAAAGAGCAGGGCCACGGGCCAGGATTCCTCTCGACGTCCCCCGCACGGAGAAGCAGCGCCGCCCGTCACAGTGCAGGGCTTGTGCCTGGTCAGCCCGAAAACCCGGGCTTTGGGCCCCCCTTTCGGAGGGGCAGGGAAAATTATATTTTTATCTATTTTTAACTATTTTTTTATTTCGAATTGGCGAAGAGCGAGTGGGAAAAGCTATACTTACTTACTTACACACCTACTTACTTACATACACACACATACACACAGAGAGAGACAGACAGACAGACAAAGAAATTTTTTTAAGAAGTTCTCCATGGTATTACATTCCGGGGATAAAGCATCCTTAAACAGACACGAATAATGAAATATATACAGATGCTTTGCAGCCATTAGTGAAAGTATGAATTTTAGATAAGACCATTAGAAGTCGAAAGGTAAATTAGTAATGCATTACTGTATATCAGTGAACCTCAAAGTACAGTCGAACAAAAATTATTCTGTATTATACTGTACATATATAACTTCCCGTGAAAATCTCCTCTTGATATACTTCGGAGTCATACGATCGATACTAGAATACGCCTTCCCTCTCCTCATCGGCATGCCCCAAAAGGACTCGAAAAGGACATCATCTAACGGCGATCCCACCGGATTATTTGCGGGGAAAACTGCACTTGTACTAACATGCCCTTGCTCTCCGACCGTCGATCCCTGGCCGCCCGTAAACTCTTAGAGAATTGTTCACTCCCGGACAATCTACTCTACTCAATTTGCCCACCAAAATCTTCGAGACAGGGCCCGAACAAACCCCGAGATTCCTGGGACTGGTCGGCCGCACGCAACCCGGAACTACAACCGCCAGAACATAGAGAGAGAGAGAGAGAGATCTACAAGATTCATCCAGCACCCTGTAGGACCCAAAAACGTTTCTCCTCCTTTTTCCCTTGGACTGTCTGCTACGTAAATTCTTTATAACCACATACATCTGAATTGTTGGTTTTACCGTCTCCTGTCTAATCTCATTTCACGTGTGTTTCTTGTTTATACGCTGCCCTTTACTGTGGCCTGTCTAATCTCCACACTTCTCTTTATGCTAGTTTCTTTTGTATATATATATTCCAAAAACTGGTGCCACAATGTAAAAATCTAAAACTTACCTTACGTTAGTTCTGCGGTCTCTACAACTCTTCTTTCCTAAAAATGTACCAATTCCCTTTTGTACATGTCAATATGCTAAATATAAGCTCATTAGTAGTATTATGTACTAATACAAGTCAGTAAAACCGAAATCATTTCTATAATTAATCTCTACATTTGGGGACGAGGTGGCTCAATGGGTTGAGCGGTCGACTTCCGTGGTGAGGTTGGTGGGTTCAAGTCCCTGCTCGGGCTATAATAAAATACCCTCGTCCCTGGTTGACAGCTGTGTCAATCGAATGCTTAGCGATCCGAAAGGGTTCGTTTGGTTTGATGCCGGATCTTACAGGTGGCGCTGGGGACCGTGAGACTAGCCTTTAATGTACCATCAAATCATTATATATGATTTCCAACACATACTACTTCTAGTAGTATGCAAATAAAAATAAATAAAAGTCCACTCGCCGGGTCAATTGCATAGAGCATTCAAACTATCACCAACTGCTTTCGACATGATGAATTTCTTCCAGGTGGAGCTAGAGAAGAAGAACAATGGTGTATCAAGAATGAACAGCATTACTGTATATGCATACCCATCTATGATTGAAATGGCATGTTGGACAATATATCAACCAGCAGACCGGTTTCGGCGTTATTGCCCCTCGACAGTACTGTGTAGGATTCGAACCCGTACCCCAGTAAACAGCAGTCGAACTACTTAACTACTAGATCGAACATGCTGATTGTGGCGTATATTATGGCTTACAACTGTAAGCACGTGTAAATGCCCCTGTATCTGCAGGCTTTGAGTCAACGAATATGCCTCATTCAACGGCTATAAATTGAGATAGAATCCTGTATTATGCTTCTTATATCCATGAGAAGAGTTTTGCATTTAATATATATACGGGTTTCATGTTGTCTCAAATATCGAATATTGTTTGAATATACTGCTGACTTGTATTACTGCTTTTGTAAAATTCGTAAATAGTAGATATTTCTACCTGTTTTTTTGTCGAAGATCGGATAAATTTCCAATATTTGTTGTATTGTACTCACGATGCATGTTTTGAAAATATTTTTATTCACCTCTGCAGGATACGCCCAAAATCCGTTGTCAGATGATGCTGAAGTTATTGGTTCGTCGTCTAAAGCTGCCGATAATGAAGGTAGGGTAACTCACCTGACTTTTAGATACATCAATGAATATTTGTTTAGGGAGGGGGTAATATGAGGCGTGTCGGTACAGGTACGATATTGTTATTATTTTCTGCCCGTTACTGAGAAATTTCTGTCTGCATTCTTCGGGTGGGAATGTTAACTCATTCTCTCTCTCTGCTGATCAAATAATATACTCAGTTATCCTGGAAAACCCTAATTGACGTTCAGATGTGTTTTGAGGCATAGGCCAGTGAAGGAAAAGAGGGTGGGGATGGTGTACTATTGCTACTACTCACTAATGTCGTCGAACAACCTTCAGGGAAGACTGTTTTCGAAAAGACACCAAAGCGACCGGGCGACAAGAGGAAGCGTCTGCGGAACGATGACGCCTCTGATATCGACGGATTTCTGGGTCCGTGGGGCAAGTTTGTCGATGAGAAGACCGAGTCGGTACCCGGTGAAGAGGATCGGCCTTTCCTCGAGTCCTACCTCGCCAAGAAGGCCAAGAACAAGAAGAAGCCGGAAGAAACGCCCATTGAAGAGAAAAGCACTCTGCATCTGCCCTCCGCGACCGATTATCAGGTCAGTCAGTAATTAGTTGTTGTTACAAGTAATGTGTATAATAGACAACAAGGTTATATCAATTTTGTATTTTGCACATTGTTGCCCCTGTCCTCATGCAGCCACCTTCTCATGACCGGGGTATTTTTCTCCGGCAAACAATGTGCTGCATTCCCTTCGAATGCTCACTCATTTTCTCTCTTTCCTTTAGGAGGTCAGAGCGCTGACGCGTCCCTTCAACAACAATGTTCTTCTAACGGGGTTTTGGTTTACAAGGAAATGCATGTACATGGCAATATAGTATGAGATTATTTTCATTGGAGTACGGTGCAGTACGAAGTCATGTGAACTTGTTGAAACAAATCACGTCACATAAAAATCACTGATATACCCGGTTACTCTGAGGCGTTTCCATCATACCCTCTGTCTCTCCAATCCATTCTCACACCGTCCTCTCTTTCCTCTGGTCCACGTTCCAGTCTAGCTAGTTTTTGTTGCTCATTCCCGATCGGGGGGGGCGTTAGCGTCCCAATTTCTCGAAGGTAGGATAGGACTCGTGGATCGACCCTCCCGAGGTTGGCCAACGTTGGTGCCGGACCGAGATGGCGAAGCCGGGCGACCGCGTGGGTAGGGCACTAGATGATAAGTTGTTGGAGGTCTTGGGGAGCACCCCTATGTGGTGTAGCTAAGCTTAGAGTAGAGGAGAGTGCCCGGTGCGGAGCGGGGCCCAGCGAGATCTCTTCGCTGCGGATGGTGTTCGGTTTAGGCCCTCTTTCGAGCATGCTCTGTTGGTAGCTTGGACATCTTCTCGGAGGGCGAATCTGGCGGTGCGGTACGAGCAGATTTCCAGTCGATGGACCTTGTCTGAAGGAGGGTGGCTCTATCTCTAGCCCTCATGTCTGCTTCCTCGTTGCCGGGTGGGTCACAATGACCCGGAACCCATTGGAGAACCGATTGATGTGAGATGTTGGGTGGAGTCAGACAGCGCCATTTTGCAATACAGCTGATGTCTGTAATGAGTTTTCTGAAGAGGGACTGGGAGTTGGTGAGGACGCGAACTCCATGGAGACTCTGGATGTCTGGGAGGGCCAGAGGCGCCTCGAAGGCAGGCGAGGGCTTCGGCGTGGAAGGAGGACGCCACGCTGCCGGTTAGAGATGCGATTGAAGAGTGTCGCATGTTCTTGAGTAGATCTTCGATCCGCCTCCGCCACTGGTGATGCCTCCTGTCGCTGAGTGAGGAAACTCTTCTTCTCCGGGCCGCGCTTTGCCCGCACCCATTCGGCGCGGATACGGCGGGATCGTCATTGGAGACGACCCATCCCTCGGAGCAATTTGAGGGTGTTTTTGGAATTCTTCAGGGTTCTGGCCAGGGATGGGTTGAGCCCGAAGAGTCCACCTTCTAACATCCACACTTTTCTTTTTTTCTACATGTCGCCTCCCCAAGCAGCAGTTTTATTTCACCCATCAATTTATTTGGGTCTCCCCATACTTTCTCTATCTCTCGTCCAAGTCGCTAACAAGTCGATTTAGTTGACAAAATGTGATCTCGACGGCCAGAGGGAAGCACCCCCCCCCCCCCGACGGCCGGAGAATCACGTCGGGCTCACCAATGTAGCGAGAACGAGAAGTTGCTGCCTAACAGAAAACGTATATTGAGTGTGTTATGTACAAGCGAGAGTTCTACCCTATATACAGTACAGGTACGAAGCAAGAGACATATTCAGTTCGGCGAGATAATCTGAACGATGTTTATAGCGAAGCCAAGATGGCGTGTCTTGCTATCGCCAGCGCGCAAGCAACACGCGGAATCGCTTGATTGTGGGTCGATTGGTAGTGTGAAAGATGCTGTATAGCGACTGGCCGCTACAGATCTACAATAATATCTGAAATCAGGAGAGGTGATATTAGAATGCCATGTTGATAGCCTGCTGTGCGAAGAGTTATGTTTGCCAAAGTTAAAGCTTATTTCCTAATTGTATAGTAAGTTTCTGATTATTACGCTTTGACCTGAGAATATCGAAAAGTACAAGATCACATTTTAGATCTTAAAGGATGTTGCAAAAAGGCATCAAACTGTGCATTTCGACTATAGGTAAAATTACACAACAAAGTCAAAAGAATTGCAGCGTCTCGTTTTTTCCCGGAAGGTACTTTGTGTGTGGAAATTACAGTATACATTATATCTCACCGACTTGTACTTGTTCGTAACCGATATTGAGTAGATTCCTACCGCACTCTAGTGGGTACGACCCACATTTGATATCATTAATAACTGATAATACTTTGCCGGTCGAGTCCACCGAGATATAGCGACTCAATGACTTCTTATTATATGACCATTTAGTTGAACAAGTAACATTATCGTTCCTTCGAATTTGCTTTTTGGCACCAGTTATGCTACTTTCAATAGGTAGAGGATCTGAAGTGAGGCAAAAACAAAAACGATATGCAGGTATACAATATACTGTAAGCCTAGCGGCTACAATAAAAACACCGCATATCCTTACTCCAAAAGCAAAACCCAGTCACAATTATTCTGAATTCAACTTTAATTAGAGTTGGTTTGTGTGGTATATGAGTCGGCTTGACTTTACGACTTAAAATCCTACGAAAACTATCACAGAGAAAAATATTTTTTTCAGATAAAACGATATTATTCAGAATGTTCGTTGAGGAGATATTTTAATGGTTTGGTTGTATTATTGCTGAATAGTAAGATCTTTCAAGGCACACGCCACCGCCTCCCTGTACACAGGAAACCTTTTGCTATTTTATGCATGTGATATTTTTAGGTGTGCCATCCCAATGCGCGCCGCACGGACTATAGTCAATTGAGTGTGTTAGGTAGTTCCACATGTAGTGCAAAACACGTAAAAAGGTATTACGAAGTACTCTGGCTTTATTCTAATCGATTTTTGATAAAGTTGGAATAAATTTCTATGTTCTCGAGTATGGAGAATCGAATGGGTCTATTTATGTTTCTCTCAGGGTACTTGTGAGTAGCCAAGTGGGGATTAAACAATTCGATTCTCCATACTCGAGAACATAGAAATTCACTCCAACTTTGTTAAAATCAATTGGAATAAAGTCAGAGTACTTCGTAATACAATTTTACGTGTATGCACTACAGTACATGTGGACCTATCTCAACACACTCGACAGACTGTAGTCCGTGCGTCGCGCATTGGGTGTGGAACACCCCATTTAAAAAAATTCACATGAATTAGATAGCAAACGTTTTGCTCTGGACGGTGGGGGGGGGGATGGGAGTAGCGTGGGGCTTTGAAAAAGCTTACTACTTTGCTGTTAGGGGGTTTGGCAGAGGTGATCAATATATTGCTTTTGCCTCTTGTCAGTAACATGATGATAATCCTTTGCAATGATTTATGTAGAATATAGCTTATCTGCCCAGTTCGTATTTACAATACAATAGTATTTTTATGAAGATGTATGTGTTGTTACGTCTTATGTAAACATTGATCACTGTATTCCAATCAAAATTATATCTTTCGGCATTTAATTCTGTCAATTTTAATCTTGTTATTCATCTCTGCGATAGTGCAAAGGGTTTACTAACCACGCTACATCTGACCAGGTATTGGTAGCGCAAATATCAATCCTGGATGTAGCAATCTGTTACAAGAAACATGTTTGCAGAGAATTTGGCAGGATATGTTAACAGAGGACCGCTGTCTCTGTCATACTTGTGGAGATATTGGGGACTTAAACGCAATTTGAAACAGGTTGTTAACACAGATGGGAATACCCATCAGAATCTCAGGACACAGGGTTGGACCCAATTGAAAATGTCCTGTCTGATGAGCGAATCTTCGGGTCTTTGAGAAATGCTTTGTTGAACAATGTGTGGCCTTGATCTCCACCATACGTGCTCAGGCCTGCCTATTGAGGGGTGTTTAATGTAAGCTCTATATCCCTCTTTTCTGGCGGGTTTAGTTCTGGGCGCATGGTTGCGGCCGACCATAACGAGGAACTCCAAAATGCTTCGTGGGTTTGTTCGTAAGGCGTCGTCGAATGGTGGGCGTCCAATGGTTTTCAGTCTCTCTCTGTCATAATAAGTACAGACAAGATGCTCGGTGGATTCCTCCACATTGGGGTAGTAGTCATAAAACGAGATTTATATATTGTTGATGAAGTGTAGGAACTTCTTGGTGACTGTTAGTTTACCAGTCCGCGTTTGGTGGATGATTACGGCCTAGCTCCGCGAAAGGCTGGACTCCATTTTTTCATTTATTGTGCCTCTGCTGTTCCATCTACGCATGTAGTCACTTCCAAAGTCCAACTTGTTCCAACACCGGTCAGTGGTCACTCGAAAGGCAAGCTTGCTGACTACATCAAGGCTTATGGGCACCAGTTGCTGCGGCTCGTGTGTTGCTTCGTCTGGAATCCTATCGGTCTCGTTACCTCGATCTCACAATGGGCTGGTACCCACTGGAAGTGATTATGCAAGCTCACGACGAGCATTGGGAATGCCACTTCATTTCTAGGGACTTTCATCCTGGTTACCTGGGTAGCCGGTTCTAATGGAGGAAGGATGAAAGCCGGTGAACTTCTGACTTATGTCAAGGAAGATCTTCCAAAAAGTTACTGCTAACCGATAGGTTAAGGAGGAGAGAGACGCTAGGATTAATGGTTGTAGAGATAAAGTCAAGAATTCATGAAAACTATGCTTTATCAAAGAGGAGAACTTATTCACATGACGGAACAATTTTTTTGGATTGATCTTAAATGACGCATATTACTTTTGATGTTAGTGGTTTGGGCTCCTTGCATGATGGATCAGCAATATAGTTTATCACAGAAAAGGGGCGCCTAAATAGAATTGAAGCAAAGTAGAATGGAAATCGCGCTAAATTTTAACAACAGAGGCCAGGTGCGTCTATGGAGGAAAGAGATTATTTCTTGGAGCAATTCGAGACATAGAAAGTACCCATGTTTGACTTGGTAGATATTACCTAGCCACGGAGGTTGATGAGTCCATCAGAGCCGCCTTGGCAGGAATTCTGCGTGCCTGAGTCTCAGATTTCTAATCACTCAATCGCTATTGACGGAAACCTCATTCCAAATAAAATACCAACGTCCGATGAGCACATCTATGATGCAGGTGCTGTTATCCCTATTTCGTAATAAACTCAAAAGTCAAAACTCCTGTTAGCGTTGTAAGTATACATCAACGGAAATTAAAATTTTGGGCAAAGATTGGTTTGCGTGCCATTCTGTCAAAAATTCTGAATGAAAATTAAACTGACGAGTTAATTGACTCACCCCTACTATTACAGAAAGGAGAACAATGGACCAAAGTCCAAAGTTATCTGCGCGGGATTTCGATGAGCCCCTCAGACAACACCGCAAGTGTTTGAAAATGAAGGGAGTGCGAGTGGCTACATGTTACAGAGATTTCCAAGTGGACGCAAAACCACTTGTTATTTTGCAATTGCAATTTAAGTTACGGCCCACAGAAAGCTAAACTTATGCCTAGCAAAGTGATGAAAAGAAAGATGTAAAACGACTGTAGTAGGCGCTTTCAAGGCTCTACGCCAACCCCATCCCGACCCGCGTGGACTTGTTCCTTGAGTTGGAAATAAAAGGGTGATCCCAGGACACCGTGTGCGTAGATACATTGGAGGCAACACGATTGTCCCCATGAGAAGGTGATCAAGTGAGGTAAGGGTTAGACTCTGCAGGTATTTACGAACCCACTCAATCACAATATCAGAAAATGTTCAAATATCTATGGCAATGTAATATGTCAGACGTTTATCATAACATCGACAAAAACAGCCAAAAAGCAGCTTCAAAAACATCATTTAATTTTCCCTATTTGTTTATCAAGGGATAAACAGTTGGTATCCATGAATGGCCAAAGACTAAGGTAATGTTGTCGATTTATGTGGTGTTCTGTCTGACGTGGCGGGTGATGTGGTTTCTGTATTTTGAAATGAAGTTTGGTTTAAGAGGGCGTTTGGGGTGGGTGTATTCTCGTGTTTTGAGGTATTTGTGGTTTGGGTGTGCTGTTTTGTGCATGTTGACAGTCGAACCTTCTCTGGAGTTTGTTGAACTCAGGAGTAGCCGTCCTCTTTCTAAGGTGAATAAGAGACTTCCTTACCAACAGATTAATTGCAGTGCGTCTCAGTGGGACAAAGATCAGGATCCGGTTGTGTTCGTGTAATACTTCCATAACGTTAAGTAATCTCATCCTTATTGCGATTTTTATTTATCTCAGGAGGGCTTTATGTATGCATCATACCATCTCTGGGTGTCACCAATTATGTTGATGACTATAGGTAGTTTAGACCACTAAGGTGGATTGGTAGGTTGTTTGAGGTTCTTGGGTTTGCAGAAGGTGAGTGAGGCGTAGGGTTAGCGTTGCGGTTGAGACTAGCGGGTAGGTTGAAAACATGACATAATTCAACGGTTGTGGGTTGCGGAGTTCCGTCGTTATTCGCGACGGACGCGAGTCGGCTGACTTTGGCGGTGATCAAAGGTCGGACAGTTCGGTGTTTTATCTGTTATGAGAGCCTTGGCTGCTCTGAGCGGCGGGACAGTAGGTTCTAACCCAGTATGTGTTGTAGTGAAGTCCTATATAAGGCGGGTTAAGGGTCTGGTAGTCTTCCATTGGAATCCTGGTCGTTGCGGTCGCCGTGGAAACGTAGAGGTACAAATTAAATAAAGACGTTTGAAGAATACTCTACACATGAAAATGAATTTCGGAAAAAATACACATAATTTGCTTGCGAAATATTGAAACAAACTTACAAATACGAAAGATGAATTATTTTGAGTTGCTAAGAAACCTATATATAAGAAAAGATTAGAACCGAAACATTAAAAATAACGAAAAAATAACATCAAAGTTTTTTACTGACAAAATAAACTGGTTCTCATATATAGTATCGAAAGTTTGTCCTCAGAATATCTAAATCTAAGTAATATCTATGTAATATTAGGCTAATAAAAGCTTATGGTACCCTTCATTTTCGAGAGTGGTAACCAGCAACTTTAAATCAGTGTTCTGCAGAACAGGCAACTGTACTGTACATGCTATAAATGTTTTCACCCAGCAACTGTAATGTAATATATTGCTTCAAATAGTTGATTAGGAAATCCGTAAACCCACAAAACAGTGTGCACTATTTTTAAGTGCATGAAAACAAAATCGTAGCATGAACATTAATGTAGACTAAATAATCTTGTCACTGATGACATGAATTGACTTTGGAATGGGTTAAAAATAGTTTCATTCCTTTTGATATACTGTACAGTATATGTATTGCTGCTTCTCTTTTCACTCAGTAAAAATCAAAGTTAGTGTTCCCCACTGCTTTTTCTTTGTGCTTTTCGTATTTTTAACGCTGAATTTGTTGATAATTAATTTTATTTTATTTTAACGTCTCAGACCTTTAGCTTATCCTGACTTCATTCTCATTGAAGTTTATTTATCTGCTAGAAAATCATTGATGTATTGGGGACAACCCTTAGTGGTGGTGCGAATACACGAGGTTTCGGGACATCTTGATTAGACTTTGACATATGTATATGGTGTTCTATGAAAGTTGGGCCTTTTGGTTAAATTGCGTCCAGCCTTCCGAGGGTATCGCTTGGGTGAGGGCTGGTGTCTACCTCTGTCGCATGTTAATCACACAGCCTAATCTGGGTGATGTTAAACGGTTTAGCATCCCTTCGGACTGAGACACTTTGTATGCCCAAGTTAAATGTATCTGCCGACACGGTCTCTCAGAGGAATCCATGTCGGTGGACTCGTATCTGAGGGAGCTCGACGAGACCCGCTGAACAAATTGATTCTTGGGTACTGTAGAAATTCACAACATTTGAAGCTCTGTGGCACTTTTTTCTTCAAAATAGTCGTGTTTATGATATTACACCGATACTCACTGATCAATGGGACATTTAGTTTCTTCAGATAATTACTAATTCCAACTGCGCCAGTTGCTTTGCTGACACTCAGGTGATCTAAGTAATTAAAGATATATTGATGATCAACCAAGGGTGTCCAATCAAAAGATTCATCTCGGTGAGTGAATTGACTCTTTTCGTTGAAGGCTCTGGTTAAAACGTGGTTAATGTGATCTGCAGCGCTTTTTGTGTGAGGGTATTTCGTAACCAGCGGGTCAAGAGAGCAGTGGGGTGTAATCAGAGTAGTATACTATAGCTACGCTCTACCTCAGCAGTCATGCGTGACGATCCCCCCCCCCATGCGCACGAACACGTTTCCGACCGATGATTCACCAAACCCC
>JAUYWV010122424.1:0-11658 GCA_032274565.1 Nematoplana nigrocapitula
GGAGAAAAGAGAGGAATAGAGGTAGAAATGAGAAGAAGATAGGGAGAAAAGAGAGGAAGAGAAGGAGAAAACATAGGAATAGAGGTAGAAAAAAGAAGATGGGGAGAAAAGAGAGGAATAGAGGGAGCGAATAGAAGAAAATAGGGAGAAAGGAGAGGAAGAGAGGGAGAAAAGAGAGGAATAGAGGTAGAAAAGAGAGGAAGAGAGGGAGAAAAACAGAGGGAGAAAGAAAGCGTATAGGTCTCAATGAACGCAGCACTGTCTATCGGAGCAGGACACACTACCACAAGTTGTTCAGATGCATTATCGGCAAACACGTTTAGATTCATAAAAGGAGTCAGACAAGGATTTCTAGTGACTCCACGTCTCTTTAACAATGCTGTTGGTAAGAAAATTATAAGAAAAGTTGAAAAGGAGCTCCCATGCATAGAGGTCAGGGACAGTGATTGGAGGAAGAGCGATTTGGTACATCCGGTATGCAGATGATACAACACTGGTGGCTGAACAGTTGGCTCAGAATAGTGAGTATGAGACCGAGGTTTTCCGATTAACCTGAGTTTGAGCTTGAAAGCTTGCGAACACTCTGGTGTTGAGTATTGCTTTGTATGGATGTGAAAGTTGGACGTCATATGGAGAAAGAGGAAAGCTTGCAAAAGCTCTGGTGTGGAGCATTGCTTTGTATGGATGTGAAAGTTGGACGTTAGGGAAGAAAGAGGAAAAGAATGGTGGAGATATTCGAATTGCGGCTGCTAGCACAAGCGATAAAATCGGTCTCGCTCTGTCCTCGTCGAGTGACAGTCTTAAATGCACAATTAGCACAGTTCCCATGGGAGTCCGGGCCAATTATCACCCCACTACGCAGATGCACAATATACCGAGTTCAACTAGCCTCATTTTATGACCTCACACTCTACAATATTATGTATGTGTACGTATTGTACAAGCCAGGAAGGAGGGCAAGCGATTGATTCGGCAGATTTAGTCACTGTTAGTAGCACGTGCACTATAGAATTACGGTTGTACACGAGTCAGTGCGATGCACAGGAACCCCAAGTCATTTTGTGGGATACTCGAGAATAATGCGGATTTTATTGATTCTACTACATTTAATCTGTGCCGCTTTATTCGATTTTAATTCATTCGAGATTTGATTGATCAAGAAGCCCTATTTCCTTCGAATACAAATTGAGCGTTGAATCTTTGTCCTCCCACCACTTACCGCCCACTCGAGTCTCCGCACCAACAGGGTCACCAGACGGATCAGGGCATTGACCAGCGTCCTCGGCTCGCCCATCAGCATCTCCCTGCCCACCTCATCCGCGGCCATATTACGCACCAGACCCAGCCAGGCCCGGCGGGCGCACCATAGAGTCACCTCCTCCTCCTCGTCGCCTTCACCAGCAGCAGACGAGGACGGTGCGGGTGGCAGCACGCTGGCAATCAGCGGACTCGGGTCTGTCGACAGGAGGCAGTGGATCGCGGTGGAAGCCAGCGGGTGACTGGAGGTCACGTGACGCAGGCAGCAGAGAGCCGGCTCGAGGAAGTCCAGGTCTCGTCTGGGGGAGCGGACGGCGATGATGTCCATGAGAGCCGGCACCACACCAAACTAGAAGAAGAGGACGGACAGAGTGAAATACGATGCTCCTTAGCGACCCGCTCTTTAGGGAGGGTGGTCTGGATATACCTCTTCCATACTACTCAACGTAACAAATTGATAGCATGTGGACTTTTAATAGAAAGTATACTTCACTAGTGAAGCAGTTGAACTACAATTACAAAACCGTCCTCCTCCGTTACCTTTCAACTTCAAGTGGATTTACTAAAGAATAACAGTTCAACAAGAATACACTATATCTAGAGGTCGTGCGCCTTTTAACAAAATCAAATTCTAGGACTTTCCAAGCATTTTGTAACACTCAGATCATCCTATTTTTCCTAAATGAAAAAATGAAGTAAAGAATAGATGCAAATGTGCATTTAATCTTCAGAAAAGTGCAATGTCAAAGAAATGCAATAATCTTAAGAGTTACTAATTTCTATTCATTTATTCTCAATTACAGTATCCATTTCCACAACTTCTTCTTTTTACACTTAGCCGATCTTCTCACTGCATTGGGTTTAACTATCAGCATGTGCTGCGCCTTGGCCTCCGCCTACTCAGCTAATGAATCAGCTGCCAACTCAAGTTTGCCTGCTTCTGCCTCCCAACTCTTTTTCTCTTCACCTTTAGCTCATCAACCTCACAATGCAGACCATCAAATAATGTAAAACCACAATATAAAAATTTATTGAAAATAAAAAACTTAAAACTCGAGCTTTCGAGCGACGGTTCCGCTCATAATCATGAGAGATAAAAAGTGACAATGGAGAGACACAAACATAAAGATTAAAACTCACACAAGCAGAAATCAAAGATCAAAATTCTCAAATAGGAGGTAAACACAATTATTGATACGATTTGCAATACACTGATCAAGCTAGAAAAAAACCTTATAAGAGTTAACTTTGATAAAACCAGCTTCATAGATACATCTCAGAGGCAAATCAGGACATTTCTAAAACAAAGAAGCAGAAGTAAAATCGATACAATCAATGTCAGGAATTAAAAATACGAGAAGCTAAAGCATTAGTGGTAGTAAAAAAGGAAATGGCCCGTTTATGCTCTTTAATACGGCAATCTAAATTCCTACCAGTTTGCCCATGTAAGAATTGTGGTAAAATATATATTGGGTAAACTGGTATATAGGAATTTCGATTGCCGTATTAAAGAGCATAAATGGGCCATTTCCATTTTTACTACCACTAATGCTTTAGCTTCTCGTGTTTTTAATTCCTGACATTGATTGTATCGATTTTACTTCTGCTTCTTTGTTTTAGAAATGTCCTGATTTGCCTCGGAGATGTATCTATGAAGCTGCTTTTATCAAAGTTAACTCATAAGTTTTTTCCCAGCTTGATCATTGCAAATCGTATCAATAATTGTGTTTACCCCCTATTTGAGAATTTTGCTCTTTGATTTCTTCTGCCGGTGTGACTTTTAATCTTTATTTTTGTGCCTCTCCATTGACACTATATCTCTCATGATTATAAGCGGAACCGTCGCTCAAAAGTTCAAATTTTAATTTATAATTTTCAATACATTTTATACTGTGGTTCTACTTTACTTATCAACAGAAGCGTCCATTACTTCAACTTGAAACATACCAGATCATCAACTTTTCGCTTCTAAGTTCTCGTCTTGTTTCTTTTCAGCCTAATGACAGCTCGGCATGCCAGGGGCGCTTATTTCCCTAGTAGACATAGTAACTGTGCTTAGCAAAAATAGATTTATAAAAAATATAATAGATTAAACAAACTTAAAGATTTTTTAATGTTAAATAATTCTGAAAATTTTGTAATTAGTATTTAAAAATTATAAAATTAAAATATTTCAAAAGATTTTTAGATTTATGCTGTGTATGGATAGAACATGGAATTTTAGCATCATCATTTAGAACCCCCTCCCAACATTTTATGCCATATTTCAGCTTAGACCTACAAAAAAAATTCCGCCGACTTTACCGTGATAAAGCGGTTTAAAACATGAACAAGTAGTAGTAGGCTTCTTAACAGCTGATATAGGGTCATAGTCGCAGAAATAGTTATTCTCAACAAAGAGACTTCCTTCATTGCATGATTAGCTTGCTGTCCATAGCAGTAAGTAATGGAGTACATCTTAAAGCGATCATAAGATGCTATCTTGTGACCAATAAAGTCTACAGAGCTATAAATCACATGTGGTCAAAAGCTAGGTCAAAACTATATATAGGCCATGAGACAGCATATGTTCGTTCTCCGTGTGATTTGAGCGCTGAGAAACGTAAAACAAATCTACTTACATGAACATAAAAACATGCGTGCCAGACATTTTATGGACATGTTCTAAACTCATTCTGAAAATTCCACTCGACGCTCATTTTTCAGACACAAAATCGATTAATATTTCTGATTTTTTATTGGAGCTGAGAAAGCTTATACAGAATGCATTTTTTCTCTCTCGCTCTCTTTTTTCTCTCACTCTCTCACTCAATGTCAATCACAAACTCTTTTACTCTTACTGACTCTCTCCCAACCTCGTGTCTCTTCGATTGATATAAGCACACTGATCACAGCAGGCATTCACAGAGGGATAGTACGCGAGTACGCCTATACTAGAAAAGAACTTGCGCGGGCGGTCACCAACTATCCAGATCACCCAGTCGTCTAGGGAGAAAGAGCGAAAGAAGCACGAACAAACAAAACTACTCCCCTCGAATAACAAGAGTGGCGATCCAATTAATCGAAACAAAAAGTTTAGGCAATGAAGTTGTCGTCGCAAACTGTTGACACTGCACGGACAAAGCCAAGCCAGCACCCCGGTTGAGCTGTGTTGGTCTCTGCACGTGCCGCGGTGGAATGGAAGGAAGTAACCTACTCTCTTTCTCCCCTTGCACATAGCTATACTGCATGTTGTATCAACAGTCAACCCGACTTTTCAATGGAGGAGCTCCCACACCAGAAACAACTTAGGTTCAACTTTAAATCATTTTATGTTAAATTTTTATTGAAAATGAATATACGCCTTAGAATAAAAAACAACAACTTGTTAACTAGCCCATTACCAGCTCAGACAAATACACCTATTTTCAGATGCATCCTCGCATCTCGCGTCTATTTTGAGTTGGACAGCGAGTTTTTTATCTTTGTTTCTTTCCAACCGATAAAATAAATCTTAAAAATTGATGCTGAAATATTTCTATGTAAAATATCAATTGCAATAAATGTTCCAATCGATGGAAGCATTGCAGATCGAAGATCAATAACAGTGTCTAAAACGACCCCTAAAACGGAACCTGTAGCTCCCATAGCGTTTGTTTAATGACGAGCAGCGCACTGCTTGAGTGTTTCGCAGTCGTGTTCGCGGGATGTTGACGTGCAGTTGCTTTTAAAGCGAGTAGTGCGTTGTGTCGTTTCGCTGCACTCTCATTCTCTTAGCAGCTCGTCACTGGGAGCCATTAGTTGATTCTGTTTTCTTTGGCATTTTCCTGCGAATTACAATCACTATGTTAACTTTATAATTTCAATGTAATTCAATTTCAAAGTCTGTTTGTATGTTCATTAGTTAACAAATAATTCAATAACTTTTTAATGATTGATTCTTCGTTGTTAGTAATGATTGATCATTCTGGAATTCTGCAGTGAGTTTTATGGTTAAGTAACGTACAAATGTGGCAAATTTTGTTCCAATCAGTAATGTAAATTTGGAAACTTTGCGTAAAATGTGTTACAACAAAGCAATCAATAAAGGGAAATGCAATATGACTGTCATTTGGCTGTCATTTCTTAGGCGTTCACACGTGCCAACTGTCATTTCTTAGGTGTTCACGTATGTCAGCTGTCATTTTTTAGGTGTTCACGTGTGTCAGTTGTCATTTCTAAAGTATTCACGCGCATCGGCTGTCATTTCTTAGGTGTTCACGCGTGGCAGCTGCCATTTCTTAGGTGTTCACGCGTGTCAACTGTCATTTATTAGGTGTTCACGTGTGTCCGCTGTCATTTCTTAGGTGTTAACGCGTGTCGACTGTCATTTCTTAAGTGTTTACGTGTGGCAGCTGTCATTTCTTATGTGTTTACGTGTGGCAGCTGTCATATCTCAGGTGTTTACGCATGTCAGCTGTCATATCTTAGGTGTTCACGCATGTCAACTGTCATTTCTTAGGTGTTCACGCATGCCAGCTGTCATTTCTTAGGTGTTCACGCATGTCAGCTGTCATTTCTTAGGTGTTCACGTGTGTCAGCTGTCATATCTTAGGTGTTCACGTGTGTCAGCTCTGTCATTTCTGCAACGGCAGAACGCTCATTTTCGAATAGACTGGCACACATGAACGAAGACATGAAAATAGACACTGACTGTACATCGGAAGGATTCGGATAGACTATTAAATATTTAATGTATTTGTTTCTGTCGGCCACATGAAAAGTGCTTTGCTATTTCGTAATCATGAAACATTGATTTTTTAGACTGGCAGTTTTTTGGTTAACTGCGCTGTACCACGCCCACTGTAGTTCGGCTATCATAACATGCTCGTCCCTATTGGTGCATGGAAATCAGGTTGCTTTCGCTGCCTTTTGACACTGTTTAATATCGTGAAAATAACGCCTAACTCATGAAATTCCTAAGATAACGCAGGCTGTACCAGCACTGATCTACTGTACGTACGTGTATGGTGTAAAACAAGTCAAACAGTTTTCTTTTAATTTTAAGCTGTTTAAATGCAATCCTGCCAAACTACAAAATTCCTGCGGAAGATGCGACTAGTACAACCGGATGGTGCCATCAGATTTCCAGTCGCTATTTTTATACGCTCTTCTAACTATAAAGATTCCAATATTACCCGAAAGCGGTCTGCTGGTGTATATCTTGTCTGAAATAAATTCACAAGTCCCCATTGTATACTATTATAATAGTAGTATGAATATCCACTTTATTTTCCCGACGTCGTCCAGTACTTGCGGAGGGTGGGTCAGGTGGAGCCCCCACTCGATCCCGTCAATATCCCCAGAGCCCCGGGGTAAGGCGTGGTGTGAGCAGAAGAAGGTAGAGAGAGCAGGCAAGCACAGTCAACTACATACGGTCCTGTGATATGGTGAAGTATTCTCGAGCATAGCTCACTGCGATAGACCGCGGCACCATTGAAGACTCGCTTTGCTTTGATCCACCGCATACTTGGCGTCACAGATAACAATTAAAGAAGTAAGTGCCGGAGGATGCATTATCGGATTTACCGGACTTTGTTAGCTATTTTTCTTTCCATAGATCCACAAGTAAGAATGAAATATGCACCAATAATATCTGCAGGACAAAAAGACGATTGAGGCTGAACTGGAACAGCAGGTGAAAGAAGATGGGAGAGGTTGCTAGATGGAGAATCTGTTGAAGGATGCTGATGGTTATACCGAAATGAAGGCAGAACGAAAACACCTGAACTCTCCGTACTAGCAGATTTCATAGAGACGAAAATGGAAAATCCTGCATCGTGTTAGAGGTTGAAATACTATAGCTATACACTGCATGACGTATTTTATACAGTGATCAATGATCAGTGACATTATGAATTTCGGTTTAGACACCGGGAAAATAAAGTGGATATTCATACTACTATTATAATAGTATACAATGGGGGCTTTTGAATTTATTTCAGACAAGATATCCACCAGCAGCAGCCTGGGCTACCCCCAAGGCCTGGTGCAGTACCTCCGGAGGATGGGGCGCCTGACGCCCCCGCCCATATCCGACCAGTAGGCTGGGCAGGCGTGCGGTGAACGCGAAGAAGGTGTTCTGCTCTCTCTATACCTCTATATCTCTCTCGTTATAACCCCTTTCCTTTCCTTTTTTCTTTCTCTCTCTCTCGTCTCGTCTGCACACCAGGCCGGTTGCTCTGGGGCGCACCGGCGAGAGCTAGACCGATTTTTGTGGCCCGTCCGCAATGTTGAGGTCGTCCACGGAAGTCGATTATCCCCCCCTTTTCTCTCTACGACTCCCTCTCTCCCCGTATGTCTCCATCTCTTCCCCTCTCCCCATTTCTATCTATATTCTTTTTCTCTCCCTCCCTCTCTCTCTTCTTTCTATTTCTCTCTCTATCTCGCTCCCCCTCCCTCTCCTGTGTGTGTCTCTCTATCCCTCTCCTGTCGATCTCTCTCTCTCTCTCCCGTCTCTTTATCTCCTCTTTATTTATTTATCTATCACACACTTCAACTACCTCTTATTTTCATACTTTCTCTCTCTCTCTCTTTCCTTCTTTATTTCTCTCTCTCTCTGACAATCTTCCTCAACTCTCTCTCTCTCTTTTTCTTCTTTTTTTCTTTCTCTCTCTCTCTCTTTCTTTATTTTCTTATTTCTTTCTCTCTCTCTCTCTCTCATCCGGAAGATCAGGACGCTCTATTGTCCGGAACTTAAAACAACACAAACCAAGTTATTTAAGCTGAGATAAACTATAAAATTGATAATTACTATCTGATAGTGATGCACTTCAACAATGCAGCGTTTGTGCCGATGGAGTAGGATACATGTTACTAATTCATGTTGAATAATTCATTATTAATTACCCAGAGACAGTATAGGAGGAAAGTAAAGCATACATACTGTAAGCTGAGCTAAAAAAACACACCATTCCCACACTACTAAAACAGCAATCATACAAGTCGACAAATAGGTTGGAACAGTTTTGTTCTGCACATAGAACAAACGACGATCTGCTCCGGCACTGACTCTCCTCTAATTGTTATCTATGACGCCAAGTATGCGGTGGATCAAAGCGATTCTTCAATGGTGCCGCGTTCTATCACAGTGAGCTATGCTCGAGAATACTACACCATACGACCGCAGCACCGTTTGTAGTTGACTTTGACTGCCGCTGATCACTGACAACTGACTAAAACTGGGTCAAATGTGCGTGGTGCCGCCTGCGAGGTGAAACCAGGAAATATAGAGGGAAAACAGGAGTTGACAAACCAGCCTGCCCGCTTGACTACTACCATACAAATTAAAATCCAACCAACATAGAGATACGAGGATGCTTCAATTGGTCAAACCAAGTTTAGAAATCCGGCAGTAAATTACTTTTTTTAAGAAAGTTTTTTTCGAATTGAAAGCTATAGAACTTAAAGACGATCTAGTAAATTGAAAACGAAACCAAAATCAATATCCGCAATCTTCTGGTGGCGAGGCACAACTAAAACGAAACTCAAATTGCTGAAAAATCAACTTGGAACATAAGCGTGACGGACATACAGTACATACAGACAGGGCCTTTTAGAGAGATAGGACGCATCTAAAAATGTGATAAACCTGCAGTGCTGAAAACAGTAACGCTGATCAGTCAAAATAACGCGGGCTAGACTTTAATGACATTTTGTAAAATAACGCAAACAGTCAGCCAGGTCGCGTGAATTAGGTTCTTCTTTGGGATTTCAAACTGGAGACCTTGGCCAGCGATACGCCTTTCCTCTACAAATGGCCAATTTCTTCGCCACCTTGAAAACTCAATAAAATCGGTCAAACTGTATAGTATGCTGTAACAAGGGAGTAAATGATTCATTTTTTGTTTTCAAGGAAGTCGGGTCTACAGAAGGTAAATTTTAAAGCTACTTTCGTATCTTAATTTCTTGTCTACACCCTTTTAGGCGTCTGCAAATCAGGTCAAGTATCAGCGTCGTCGTTAGCGAATAGTGTATGTATCTGTTCCTATTGGGCGCACATGAAAAGTGATTTGCTTGCTATTTGGGAATCAGGAAACATTGATTCTATTAGACTGACAGCTTTTTAGGTAATTGCGTTGTACCACGCCCACTGTAGCCTGCTCGTCCCTATTGGTGCAAGAAAATCAGGTTGCTTTTACGAAAATAACGCGACGGAATGATCGAGCCTAGAGTTGAAGAGGTCAGCCAAATCAGACAATACTACGCACTGTGGGAGGGGAGGTGGCCGAACAGAATCAAGACACTTTGTCGAGTAATGAGTAAGGACCTTCCTCCCCTCGAGACCACACGACTTCCCTGTCGGAGGGAGGAAAGGAATTAATTCGTCCACCAGGAACCGTTGGCCATTACAACAGCCACAGAGAGCTAGATGGACCAAATTATCACCACCGTCCTTCCTGGTGAGTACATCGCTCTCGTTAACTAGATTATCAAGAAACACAGACAGACAGACAGACAGACACAGAGCAGAGGTCTAAGTCTTAGCTGGACAGCTCGCTCGCTGTGCGGGCGAGTCAGAAAGAAGGACGGGGGGAGGAGGCGACGTGTTCAATGGCCTCACTTCACCCGACGAGAGTCGCTCTCCTCTCTGAAACTCGTTATAGAATACTTGCGCTGGTGACTCCTCGCTTCGACCTACCGCCGTGCTCTGATTTTACAACAATCTCCTCAGTGTCGCTTTTGGACACCGCGATCGGTGTTGCTTCAATTCACTGTTCGGAATATGCCACACGAATAACCGGATGGTAGCATAGGCGCGCAAATCAAAGAAAGCCCCCGAGCCTGAGTTTCAAAGTGAAACTTATACGAAAGCTCCAGATGGTGTAGATCCATTAAGGAACAAAAAGAGGAACCAGAAAGTGCAATGATGCGTCCTCGCCCCCTCCTTACTCACACCTATCTCAAATTCCTGAGAAAATCGATTTGATCATATGCGTGACAGGAGAGAGGAAGACAAATGAATAGACCAGGAGTGCTATAAGAGTTCCAAAAGAGGAAGGCTTGTAGGAGATGGTGAAGAAAACTTGTATGATTATTGGAAGGTAAGAGATGATAACTTGATCTTGGCCACAGTGGTGGAAAAACTGAAAACGGGGTAGGTACAAAGACTTTAAATAGATTATCTAGACGTCGCACTGCGGGGAATTCCCCGTTCTTTCGTTTTCTCTGGGTGGCAGAAAAAAGCGTTTACTATTGATTTCAATGCAAATTCACGTAATTTCAAAGAGGCAAAACTACATTAAATATAACACAGATATGAATAAAAATTATATTAAAATGTGCGTCTGGATGAGAGCTACAATAATATATAACTTATAGCAGCATAACTTAAATAATAAACAAGTTTTTTTCCGATAACGACTTTGCCTAGTTTTTATAACTCGCTGCTAAGTCTCTACTAACTTTCAGCCCTTTTCTGATTGGTCAATAACATACGAGCGAGTGAGGCGAGCATAGTCAGCCAGGGGAAAAAATGTGTACCGCCAACTTACTCTGTTGTTAACTGGCGTCTATTTCCAATCTAGTTCTAATAATATAAACAAATTATATATCTATAGTTTGACCGCATTGTCGTCTGCGCATACAATCAGCTGATTTACTGTAGCCAATAATAATTTACTGACCAGCCAATCACGGTGCGCATGTGCAATCAGCGTCTATTGATTTTTCCTTAGCGTTCCTTTGTGCAACGCCGCTTCGGTTTGTGGTGAGCGGCGTAGCGCTTGTGGTATGATATTCGGTTGTAAGTGTTACAAAACAACTGGAACTCATGATTCTTTGCCTTGTCTGAATTCCCGGCACCGACCCTTCTGAGTGGCTTGTTTGTTTTTACACACTTGTGTCTGTTGTGCTCCGCGGGTTAGTTCCTAGTCTTTGTATTGTCGAGACACCACCACCTCATTGCTACTTCATCTGATTTTCTGTTTCTCCCTGTTCAGACGTTCTAATGACAACAAGCAGCGAAATCAGCAAGCAGGCAACCAACTCATTAATCAGCTGAGCCTTCCCTCCATTCCACCATCGATCTAGGACCCATCCTTCTCCCAGTACTTTTGTACTGCCTATTTATTTTTGTGTTATTACATATTGGAAAAATAATTGTGACCTTTTTGTTTTTCCAAGACTGCTTCCTAATATATGTGCGTGTGTGTACACTTGACACGAGAAAAATGTAAGACTGAATGACAGTTTACTTCTCCTAAATATCGGAATTCCAAACAGGGAGTTGCTCTATTGCGGGCGAGCTAGTGTTTGTGATTGGCTTCTCCTTCTTCTGGACCATCCAGCTAGTGGGTGGCTGGCCGCTCTGTGCGGCCAATCATCTCCACGAACTGTAGGATTTTTTTTTGGGGGGGGGGGGGGCTGCGAATAGGGTCTTTT
>JAUYWV010122435.1:0-11657 GCA_032274565.1 Nematoplana nigrocapitula
TTTCCGCTAATCGAGATTTTGTCATGATTTGTAATTTTCATTTTTAAAGTATATTTTTGTATCAATTTCTGCGTCAACTAATTTTCATATATTTAAGCATACTAATGCTATCTTTGTATGTAAAACAAAGTAACTTCAGGAGAATTTCCCATATAGTTGTTAGTCTATCTAACACTTACTTTCCAAATCAAAACTTGCGACACGGTTGACCGAGAGAGCTTTTCAGAATGCAAAAAGAAAATTTAATCGAAACAGCTAAACCCACGGTGGACAATACAAAAGAATCAATTAAGGAAGGTTTAAATAACTCTTTATGTACACGGATAAGGTTGAAGGAGAGGGGAGTCGAATTGTTTCAAAATTAATGTATGTAGTTAATTTGTTTTATTTTACATCACTAATTAAAATACACCAAAGACAAAAGTTACAAGTTTAAACTCCCAAAACATTTCTGTCAAACATCTGCAAAATTTACTACTAGCTACACAAGCTTTCTTGTTTATAAGTAGTACATAAGTAGTACAACAGTTATTAATTTTTCCCCACTTAAAAACTAATTTTCATTAAATAAAGAGCGGAAATCCGGTACATTTACACAAAGTGTACATACATAGAAGATGTTGGTATTGCAAAAAATACAAATATATTCCCGATGAATTATAACAAATTTGTCTTCATCTCTGAAAAATCGTTTATCTAGAACTCTCCTATAAAACGAGAAGAAATTCATTATAATACATTAGGAATAGTTTTGGATTATTGCAATAATAACATCTTCTATGTATGTACACTTTGTTTAAATATACCGGATTTCCGCTATTTTTATGAAAACGATAGTTTCTAGTTTCAAATGAGATAACTACTATAGTTAGTAGTATAATTTTGACAATGTTTGACATAAATATTTGGGGGTTTAAAATTCTAACTATTCTCTTTAAAATATTTCAATTAGTTCGATGAAATAAAAATAACTTCATTCGTTAATTTGAAGAGACGAACACCTGTCTCTTACGCTTACTCTATGGTCGCAGTATACAAGCGGCGATTGCCTTGCAAAATGCCTAAAGCGGTCACTGAGAAATCGGATAATTCGACCAACATAGCAGAGAACAATGCTAATGCGGACTGGAGCACTTTGGAGAAGAGAATCAGCCTGATAGGGACGCCTGAATCTGATAATACTTTGATCATTTAACTATAGTTTCTTTTACTGGCAACTCTTTTTGATATACAGCACATCTAACGGCGGCTAAATGAAACGACTGCTTGCCTTCGGTGAGATCATCCCCGACTCTCCAGCCGATGTTCCGGCGATCTCCAGCAGTAGAAGGTCCACCAATTCGTCGCTGGTCTTGTCCTTGACCAGCTCCATCCAGCGCTCCGAGCCTCCGTAGACCAGGTCGGAGCACTTCTCCCATTTAGGTCTGCCGTGGGGCGGGAGGAGGAAGAGCATAGTACTGTATATGCCATCGAGGGACTCTAGAGCGACACGTAATCGCGTCTTGGGAGTTTTGGTTCCCAATGCCTTATCACACACATAGTCTATTAGTTCCTGAAAATCTTCTACTTTAAATAGTAACCGTCTTTTCGTGATCTTCAGGTTTACATATACATAGATAAAGACAGTCTAAGAGTTATATTATAGTCTATTTAATGAGAGTAATGCGCGAAGCTCAAATATTTTGACATAGTAAGCCTTAAAATAAAAAATATGGTTAAAATAGTTTTACATTATTTTACATCTTTTTAAATAGAAGTTTGATATTGGCGATTGACATATTTTGGAGTGAATGTAATTAATGTTTCGTTGTGAAAAATAAGTTATGAAATTAATCGATAAGTCGAATGTTCCGTTTCGTGAACAACAAATGTGTGCCAAACTTTCTCCAAATCAGTAATGTAAATTCGGCAATATTGCGCAATGTGTTACAACAAACCAATCAATCAATCAATAATAATGGGGAATGTAATATGAATGTGGTCAGTGATGAATTTACTGCGGCGTAAGCTGCTCTTTGAGACCTTTAGAAAGAAACCTGTGGCAGCCATATAGATGAGAACAATCAGAACATAGCGCATGTTGTGCCCAGTCATTAAAAGGGTGGGTACCGAAAATGTTCGCTCTCTCAGACAGATAGACTAGGAGGAGATAGCGAACACCCACAGGTAATTAATTTATCAAGCTCTCCAATGCTTCACATTTCGAGGATATTTCTTCCAAGCACAATGCATTTTGGATAAAACATATTGCGTAAAAGAATGTACAGTATATTCCGCTTGTATACCATACTACTCACAAAGTAGTAGAGTCTGTTAGGCAGCTATTACTGTGGGAGTGGTAATAAAAAATAATACGCGCGCATCTCACGTCTAAGAAATGCTGGATGACGGTTGAAAATACATGGAGAATTGTTGGAATTGAGAATATATGATTACTTTCCTCGGAGCAGAGTACTGTTAGCAAGCATTAAAGAATTGTCCATTTCCTCCTTTATGGTGGCCGATAGATGTCAAAATTAAAAACGCTGTGTTTTATGAAAAGATGCCGCGTTTTATGGAAAGATGCCGCGTTTTATGGAAAGATACCGCGTTTCATGGGAAAAACGCCGCGTTTTATGGAAAGACACCTCTCGGCCAGCCTACTCCTTATCAGACAGTGTAAGACGTCTGTTTACCTTGGAGTGGAAGCACGCTGCAGATCGTTGAGACGGGACGACAACTGGTCACGTTCTTTGTGCAACATGTTGTACTGCTCCAGTAGATTTCTGAAATTCAACACATGACAAACGTACAGAAAGGCTCTGTACAAAGATTTACTACCGAAGCTACGATGACACTGCTCTCACAATCACGTCCACCAGACTTGCTTTCTCTCTTCAAACATCAGTTTCTTCCACTCGCTTCTTTTGCCTCTCCCCTTCTCTTCTTCTTCCCATTTTCTCTTCCTTTCTCTATCCCCTCTCTTTCTGTCGTTCTCTTTCGCCACGTCCTTCTTATTCTGGTTCCCTTCCTCTCATTTCCCCTTTCCTTCCTTTCTCTATCTTCTTCTTCTTCTTCTCCAGGCCACGCCTTGCCCGCACCCATCCGGCGCGGATACAGCGGGATCGTCACTGGAGACGACCCATCCCTCGGAGCAGTTTGAGGCTGTCGTTGGGGTTCTTCAGGGTTCTGGCCAGGGACGGGTTGAGCCCGAAGAGCTCCTCCCTTAGACCAGTCCTTTCTCTATATTTTCTCTCACTATCGTTTCTCTTTTTCTCATTTCCCTTTTCTCTCCCTTTCTCTATCTCCACTCTTTTCTCTCCCTTTATTTCTCTTCTCCCTCTCTGCCGAATCCTCGCACAACCTCTATATTTTTTCTCTTCCTCATTTCTCTTTCTCTCGCTCTCTCTCTCATTCTACTTTTCCCCTCTCTTTCTCTACCTCCCTTCCGCCCCTTCCCTTAATTTATCTCCATAGTCTTATTCACTCTTACGCCTCTCTCTACCATCTCTACATTCTCTTTCTCTCTCTTTATCAAAGTGAAATATAGATAACCTAAACACTAATGGCTCTGCGGTTTGCACTGGGCAGCAGGCTGAGCATCCAATCTACTACATGAACTGAAGTAGATTAGGAGTGGTGACATAGATGCCTGCAGTGGAGAGGAGAAGGGTGTATGAAGGTTCCCCCTTACTCGTGCTTCTGTGCGAACTCGTGCAGCATGGTTTTCTTCGTCTGGTAGTCCTCGGTCAGGCTGACATGTTTGGCGTAGAGATCCTCGTAATCTTTGCGGGGGATCACGTCGGAGTAGTTGGCGATCATCTCGTTCAACTTCTGCACCGCTTCCGTTTGCGCCTTTTTCGCCTGCCTGCCAACACCACAGAGACGGCAGAGGAGACACGTCAGTCATTCTGACGACAGCGAGGTGAGGCCCTCGTATGCAATACACACACTGTACATTGTAGAGAGAAGGATAACTACTATTCCTGTGGTATTCTTTCAAAAAGAGTCGATGTAGTGTTTTGCATTATAAAGCACGGTTACCTGTCATGTAACCAAATAACCTCTATTTCTCTTTATAAACTTTGGTGCATAAAGAAATGCCACCCCGGCTGTTTGAATCAAAGCCATAGCGAAACTTCATTCTCTGGGTTGTCATTTTGACACATTTTAACGAATTTGGAGATACTTTAGCTATCATTTGGAACTGAATTTAAAATCGAGGCCGTCTAGAATATCAAAACTGTTAATAAAGTATTTTCAGTCATAGGCTGATTTTAAACTTGCTTCTCGCAAATTATCAAGGACATCTATACCTTTTTCAGATGTATTTCAGAAAACGTAAGATGTATTTCAAAAGACGTAGGATGTTTTTTCAAAAACAGTACGTTGTATTTCTGAAAACGACTGGATTGAGTATTCAGTGATTCCAAAGCAGAACTTCTCTTTCTTGCGCCCTAAAATGTAGTCTGATGCTAAATCCTATTGGACATATGTGGTCACGGTAAATGTAAGAGAAAACATGGTCGTTCCCAAAATCAGTGGTTGGCTGAATTATCCGGCCCATTCCGGAGGGACTGCAGAGGTCCAGCAACCGGGAAACACTACATGGACGTCTCCATATGTCGAGGAGGTTCAGAGGGCTGAAGATGACGGACAGGAGAGGAGAAGATGAGAAATATCCTGCTGACCTTCACCGCAGGTAGGGCCAGAGAGGGAATCGGATGACCAATGTGATGGAGGTAAGACGCGAGAAAGGTGGAGTGCCCGTTCCAACGAAGGCGCGAAAGCTCGCAATGGGAAGAGCGGGGAAAGAGAAGCTCACCAGAAGAA
Source organism: Nematoplana nigrocapitula (assembly GCA_032274565.1). Taxonomy (NCBI): domain Eukaryota; kingdom Metazoa; phylum Platyhelminthes; order Proseriata; family Nematoplanidae; genus Nematoplana; species Nematoplana nigrocapitula. The sequence continues at coordinate 4,813 of JAUYWV010122435.1, forward strand.
TCATTGAGAATCTGGCAGTCGAGAAGTTTGTTGCATTTTACGTTTTCGGAAATACATTTTACGCTTTCTGAAATACATCTTACATTTTCAAAAAAACATCTCAAAAAGTGCAGATCATCAAATATTTTTTATATAAGATCCACATTAATTGTAGAGTGCATATATTAATATCAATATACTGTAGATAATGCATGCTTAATTTAGTATTTTAGCTTCGACTTGGTAAAAACATGCGATATTAAAAAACATCCTATGGTTTTATTTTATAACTAATAAATTTGAGAGTAGTATACCTCGGAATTTATAAATAAAATTGGTCATACCGATCTGCGTACAAACTTTTATCAAATTTTTCATTGGTTAACTACAATGGGAACTTGTTAAAATACGCTTAAAAGCTCAGATATTATAGCTAATATATCATTATGCATGGTTGAACTGAAGCAAGTAGGCCTATGCAACTGGGCAAATTGCTTTCGGTACTATCTTCCTTGATTTCATAGCTGTAGGCCTACCAACGAATTAGAAACCACCTGATGTCCATAACAATTAATCGATAAAACAAACTGCTGTGATTGGTCCATGGGGGGGGGGGAGACAGAGCTACGCACTGATAGGCCAGTTTGAGCATGACTGGATCGTCCTGTTCCTCAGACTCCGCCGTCTCCTTCATGATGGCCAGATCCTCCTGCTGAGATCGGAGTTCGTTGATGTCCGAAATGAGAAGTTTCCTCGCGTCCGCCTCGTTCCTGTACTGGTGATGCTCAGCCGCTAACTGCTCGCGAAGATTGTCCACCTGAATTCAACGAAACATACACTATATTACATTGAGAATAGTATACATCTTTACTAATGTAGTCACCATGTTCCCGACACCTAGCTTACTTCTGAGACGAGTCTTCCCAAGATCTCCCCCTCTCCCCTCTACCTCTCTCTCTCCCTCCTCTCTCTCTCTCTCTCCATGCACTCTACACGTGTACCTGGAGCTATACACGCAGGGGAAGGTTGGTTTGGTTATTCAACCGCCCCGACTCTCCGAGGAAACGAACAATGTCCCTCCCTGGACAAAGGAGGATATCATTTACCGTAGGCATGGGGTTCCCCAAATCTTCACCCGCAGATGAAAATAAGCTGCGCATTTCTCCAGGAGATGGAGGACGGAGTCTTCTTCAAAACAGGCTGGGCAGAGCGGGGAGTCCGCTTTCCCGATCCTGTGTAAGGTGTCCTTCGTAAGAGGGGTGCAGCCCGCTCTTAACTGAGAGATCGTGCGCTGATCACGACGGGTGAGAGAGTCGAAATCTGGGGGGGGGGGGAGCAGACTGATGTTACTTCTCGCTTTTCCCAAGATCTCTTCGACCTCCTCCTTCACTGTCCAGCTCTCTTCTCTTTGCCCCCTACCTCCATCACATCGCCCGTGCTCCCCCATACCTTGTCCCTTCTGCGACGAGTTTTCCCAAGATCTCCTTCTTCTTCTTCTGTTACAGGCCACGCCGTCCCGCCCCATCCGGGGCGGACAGTGGCGGGGTCGCGAGGCGACCAATCCCCCTCAGCAGTCTCCTCCACCACCTTCACTGTCCAGCTCTCTCCTCTTTGCCTCCTACCTCCATCGCATCGTCCGTAGCCCCGTATTCCTTCAGCTTGTCCCTCCTGCGTCGAGTCTCCCCAAGATCTCCTCCTTGCCTCCTACTTCCATCCAAGCGATGGTCAGCCGTGCGGTCCGGAACTGAATCCGCCAGAAAGAGAGAGAGAGAGAGCTCCTTTTCCTTCTTGCCCGTTATGCGACGAGTCTTCCATAGATCTCCTCCACCTCCTTCTTTACTGTCCACGTCAGTCCATCACATCGCCCGTGCCCCCTCTTCATCTTGTCCCTTCTGCGACGAGTCTCCACAAGATCTCTACCTGCCTTACGGTCCAGCTCTTTCCTTCTCGCCTCCTTCCGTGCTCCCTTTACGTCTTGGCGGTGATTGTTGATGATGAATTGCATATTCAAAAAATCAAAACCCAAACCAACCTGGCATTGGAGATGATCTTGCTCGGATTTGATCTCAGAAATCTTCTGCAATAGCTGTTTGTTGATTTCCTTCAGATCGCGAATTTCTAAAAGATAGCGCAGAAGTACAGTCTAATATATTCCAAAAATCTACAGAATGTCTCAATTTACAGTGATTTCTTAGATTCAATTATTTAGAGTTTTGTGACAGAATCCTGGCGTAGACGGCAGTCATAGCGTCCTTCTCTTTTCAGTGATTTAGCAACGAGATGAGCGCTCAAGTGGTATCACTCCGCGGATAATCTTTCCAGCTAAACGGTTCTGTGTTAACTGTTGACGCGTAGTAGCACGGCGCAGCAATTAATTTCTGGAAAGCTGTCTATATATAAGAGCGTTAGCATTCCGGTGTAGGAACCACATCACTGGGCCTTCAGTCGTACAACAATGTGAACCAGACATAGATAGAACTGTTTATGCTCAGTTTCTACTTACCTTGTTTTTCCTGTTCGCGCAGCTTCATGATTCTCTGATCACATTCCTGCGATAGCGTCCACAGCATCTCCTAGAGGCGGTAAATATAGAGAAAATCATTTGTTTTTTATACGCACACTTGATTGACCAGAGAAAGCACGACCAACCTTCATGGGTTCCAACTTTCTGATCTCCTCCCGATAGAAGCTCAGCATCATTTCATACTCGCGTCGAATGGCGGAGAGGAGCGGCTTGTAGGTCTTGAAGGCGTCGATGACGTATTCAAACACTTCGCGGTGTATCTGCAAGGGAGGGGTAGAAAACAACATAATTTTTAGAAGATGGAGGCAGCTAAACTAAGCGGCCAAGAGGGATGTACTATGTACCTGAAGACGAACTGAACTTGGCTCAACATCGACTACGTTGTGTCTGTGTAATTCGTTCTGTAAATGGCGTTCGAGGTGTTCTAGGAATCTGGGTTTGGGTACCAGGTTGGGCAGTTCTAGGCGCACAAAGAATTCGGGAAAATGAAGACTTAGGTATTACTTCAACGAAAAGAATATCTTGTACATATTTTATAGTCAAAGAGAAGATTTCATGATGAAGACGCCTGCAGGTTCGAGTCCAGGCTCGGCTTGAATTAATTTTTTATCGTCCCTGACTGACAGTTGAGTGTTTAGCGACCAGAAAGGGGGTTCGTTTGGTCTGATACCGGAGACTCAGGTGTCTCTGCGGACCTGACTGAGGCCGATGATCGCCCCAGACGTAACTATACTACTTAACTATATATTCCGTTAGTAAACGTCCATACTACTTACAAAAATAGTATCGTCTGTTTAGAAAAAAAACAGGAAGGACCGAGGAAGGTAGAGTTCAGAGGAAGAGACGTGAGTCGATAGAGCGAGAGTATAAGTCAAGTAAATTCGGTCAAATCGCGAACGTCATTCACTTTCTACGTAGTTCATCACACAATATTGTGTCATTCAAAGATTTTATAACTTTCCTAGTTAGCAACAAATCGCTTTTCGCAATGGCTCGGTGAAAGTTTTGGGCGGGTCATTTGGTCATCATCATGCACACAAATGGAGCCGTGGTCCATCTGCTGCAGGAATGTAGATGTGTACTGCTGTTGAAATAACGCTGACCAAATCTTCTGCACAACTGACACTGCAAAGATTTCATTAGTATTATCTAAGTGAGGCGACGCTTTTATACATTTTAATGATTTGTAACCAGAATGACAGAAACTACCAGTAGTAAGAGTTTTCTTAATTAAAAGTTACATTCTTCCCCACCCGCAAAGTAAATCTCATCCGGCCACGCGGACGGCAGCAGAGATGCAGAGAGCTACAGCACTGGTGAGGACGGGTGCGATTTGGAGACGGGTTTCAAATCAGTGACTCAGTGACTTTTTGACTCAACTTTGTAACTCTGTGACTTGTTCCTGTTTTACGACTTCTTTGCGTATTTACATGTATCACATGTATATTTGGGCTCCGGAGGCTAAATATATTACTACTACTACCTGAATAACATCATATGCGACTCACTCGTTTCCTGTTCACTGAGTACCACCAGTTCTTTGCTTTTGGTCAGGGCAATCTGATTATTAGGCACGTGACGTCCGCTGGCATGGGCCGGCCAGGGATCGATAACGCCGGTGATTTCTTTGAGTTGCAGCGGCTGTAGGGCGGCAAAACACACGACACTTATGCAGGAGAAGGAGGAGAAGAAGGATGGAATCAGATGGGGTGAACTCACCTTTCCCAGACTGGCGGGGACTATGAACTTCTCACCACCAATATCGTAGCTCAACGGCTTGGACTTCTTAGCAGACATCTGAAACATTAAGTATGGTAACAACGGCCTATTTAATTCTAGTGTGGATGACAGTGAATTCCATCCAAAAAGCTATCAGTTTTATAAAACATACATATAAATGCAAATTCTGTCTGCCTGTCTGTACAATTGATTAAATCGCTATATTTCAATAGTGGTCATTAGGCCTGAAGAGGATCATTGTTGCTTTTGCAAGGGCATAAGTAGAATCCAGTGAGGAACCTCCATGGAGTTCAAGTACTGCACACATCTTTCGAGAACAATAAGGGAATTTCTTCCCAGTGCTCTTCTAGCAAAGTCTGCCAACTCAGAAAAACCTTTCACAGAGTGAAATCGACCAATGAACCTTGTACTGAAGTTGGCTATCCATCAAAGTGCATATTTTCACATTTTAATTGTAATCACATGGAATACACATTAATTTAAAATATTAAATGGGATATTAGAAGAAGGTAAATGCAAGGGTAAACATATACTGTATTTCAAATCATTATAGCACATGCATTTTAGTTTATTACAAGAGCAGGATTAACCTACAGGTTGAATAGGTAGTTTTCTTATATGGAAACTTTTTCCCAGGGTCAACACATTTGTTTAATTATTAGATGTTAAAAAACATTAGATTCATATTTTTTGTAATAGTAATTTTAATATACACTAATGCTACCGGTATGGTATCCACAGTTCATATTAAATATTTACATTTGATAATCGTTTAAATTTTTGGTATTCTCTTTTGTTGTTTTACTATTTGTGCAAAAAAGGTAGAAAATAGGCAAAAAAAGGCTCTCCGTTTTATATAGATTTATGCTTATTTCAGAAGTAAATTAAGCAATGTGAAGATGGAGAAGAATCTGATCAGTGAACTGCATCAGAAAATGTCCTCTGAAAACAACTAAAACACTAAAGGAGTAATGCTGGAGGTGGTTGCAGTGATGGTGAAGGAAGCAGTTAATAACCAGAAATACCACCACTAGTAGTTATAACTTAACCATTGACTCCATGTAATGAACTAGTGTTGTCAGTTATTGCTGATATAAATAGATGCATAGAAGCGACAGCAGCTGCTTTTGTTCAATATCGACAGAAGTACAAAGGTCTGCTTCGCAGACTTCAGAGTCCAGAAATTTTATGTGATTTGGGACTTCTTTTTGATGTTCTTAGTGAATTGTCTGCATTTTCACTAGAACTACAGAAATGTAGCAGGACTCCGTCTAAGTCAGAAACACAACTGAAGAGAACTGTACGAGTTCTGTTATCAATGAAAGATGCTCCCAGTGAAAAACAAGCTGTAGCTTTGGAGGCAGCTCTCAGAAGATGGAGCACAGTGGTGTTCAGTTGGTTTCAAATTCAAAGATGAAATCCATTCATCCATGTCAGCTTCTCCAAAGTCTTGTGAACAACCTAAATAGGTGGATGAGTCAAACTATCTTCAGCAATTCTGAGGTCGCTGCAGACATCAAAGTATTAGATAAGTCCACGTGGCCTGAGGGTTTGAGTGACTTGCGCTATGGTGAGAAGCAGATTCAGTGTTTATGCCACAAATTTTATCTTCCTGTGCAGAGTTCCATTTTCAGAATGGGGGAATTAGTCGACGGTGAAAGAGATGCAGAAAACTTGCAGAGGGTAGTTACTACAGTGAAGACTTTGCCTTCTAGTATTGCTGAATGTGAGCAAGATTTCAGTCTCATGAATAATATCTTGACATATCTGTGCTCCATTTTGACAGTGGTGAACATATCAAACCTCGTGTTCATCAGCACAAATGGACCTCCATTAGATCAGGTTGACTTGAAGCCATATGTGAAGTTGTGGCTGCTCAAACATCAGTCTGCAGTTGACACTAGATCATGGCAACTGGTGAAATGGTGGAGAAGCGAGCGGTGTGGACTTGTTTGTAACTAATATTTGTAATTCTATATAGCATCCAATCCAATTAATCTATATGGCCTGTCACATTTGTTACAATACTATATGAGTTCTAGCTCATGACTGTTATAATGCAAATTTTCTAATTTGTATATATAGTTGTATGCACTTTAAAAGCAAATATAAATATTTAAAATACACATTTTCTTATAGTTTTATATATTATGCAGAGATATGCAAAAAATGATGTAATAAAAGCATAAATATAGTTCATATTTCTGCTGAAAAAAGTAGTGAAATGCTGTTTTTGTATAAAAATTTTGTGTTGTCCTTCTTAAATTTTTACCACTACACCACTGGATATGCATAAATCATACCAAGATAAAATATAAAGATTGACTGAAATAAATAAAATTAAAAAATTATTGTATAAAAGACATTAGATATAAGTCAATAGTCTTCATTAGAATTCACTATTTAAAAAAGGAAATGGAAAAATTATTGCAGAAAATGTTGGAAAGTCAGAACAAAATGATGTCGAAAATGCTAGAAAATTTTAAAATTATTATGGAGGAATCAATATCAAAACGTTTTGAAGCATTGGAGAACGAAATATTTACAATTGCAAAGAAGTCAAACAAATTGGAGGAGGAAAATAGAAAACTACGAGACAAGA
>JAUYWV010122446.1:0-11656 GCA_032274565.1 Nematoplana nigrocapitula
GGGGGTCACTCATGCAAAATTTCGGGTCCGTGGGACCAACGGTCTGGGCGGCAACCCTAAACATACATACAGACAGACAGACAGACAGACAGACAGACATACAAATTGACTTATATATATAAGTTTAATGACTCTAAGTGGAATCGAAAGCACGTAAATTACCATCTTAATTTGCATTTTAAGTGTGGTTGTCTTTTTTGCATTGAAAGTTGGGGAATTTATTCCGCTAAGCAACAATAGCTGCGATATTTAGACAATTAATCTTTAGTGATTATTTGTTTGTAGCTGACTGAACCGTTTACTTGGCTAAATTTGCAAATATTGCGCAAAATATATTGAAGAGATTTCAGTATCATGAAGTGGCACTGCAAGAGACCAATCAGATGGTGACCATTCCGTATGCTTTCCTATCGATAAGAAAGAATTTGTTGTTTTAATTTAGTAACCTGCCGCCAGGAAAGACGAAGCGACATATTTTCAAGCGGATTCAGGAAGATTACAAGGGCAATTATCCTATTTACTCCCATCTGGGCTTCCTGTAATAATTGAAATTCTACTGGAAATTCTCGTCTACAGATTATAATTCGCAATCTGTGTTTTCAGATTCTCATGTCGGCCTCTGTGCGGATTTTTATCTGAAAATTAACGAAGCTCTGTACATAAAATTTCCAAAGCCTTACCTCAATAAATCCCAAATGTTCAACGTTGGTTCCCAGTATATACTGTATACGTCAGAACTTTTCGGAATATATTTCTTGTTCTACTGCTTCTGTTGTTACTATTGAATATTTACGGTTTCTATGGTAACACTCTTCAGTGTGTTTCTACTGTATATGGCTGGCAAAAGTGTTCATATTATGTTTCGACAACCATGCTAATATATTCTAATATGGCTTATCAAAACACGTTGTTCCATTGTAAAACTTGTATTTTTTTCTGCGAAAATTCGACCAATGTGTTCTAAATGCTTCTCAGGTTATAATGGCAACTGTCGTAAAGCACATTTGCGTTTGTCTGTATTAGGAAATAATGCAAAGAAAAGAATGAAAATTAATCTATTTGATTTTAAACACCAAACATAAAATTACAAACAAATTCACACTACCATCTTGCTTTTCACTTTAAACCGATTCAAATCCTCGTAATGTGTAACACGGAGAGCTTCCCAAAATTCATTGTCTCCTCCTAGACCATCCAACGGAGTGAGTAGAAATTTTGTGAACACACCCTTTGAATGGCGTGATTTTTATTTTTATCCGTATGAGTGCCACAGTCCACAGGTACCGCTTTAAGGGTATGTTTTAGGCCCTTTTAAGACTATGATTTTTTTTACCTGTGTGTGCCTCATATGCAGTCATATTGCATTTCCCCTTATTGATTTGCTGTAACACATTATACGCGAAATCTCCAAATTTACCTTAATGATTCTAACAAAATTTGCCACACTTGTACATTAATTGAAAAATCGACTAAAATCAATCATCATTAATAAAGACAAAGTATCAGTTAGTTTCAACTTATTGTTAAAAAACAATTGATTAATTTGTTAACTAATGAAAATGCAAGCATAATGGAAATTGAATTACTCTGAAGTTATAAAGTTGATATAGACACGGGTTGCCAAAAGAATGAGACTGCATCGAAACGAAGAACAAAACACATTGCATTGCTCGCCTTAAAAGTAACGGTGCGTCAATAATCCCACGACCGCGACTGCAAAACCCTCGCACCGCGCACTGCCCGTCATAAAAAATCTCCGCTTGAATGTCTCAAGCCCGCGCCAATGAATCACCCGCACATCGTGCTGTCCGTCATTAAACAAACGCTATGGGAACCACAGGTTCCGTTGTTAGTGTTTTTAGACATTTTAAATACTGTCAAATCTTTACGGCATTTTATACCTGTTATAGATACTGTATGCGATTTGTAATGCTTCCATGAAAATGGTGACGCCGTTTGATTTGAAAATTTATTGCAAGTGATATTTCTTTGGTAGCATTCCGTGCTAGGGGACGCGTTTAATATTTATTAACCAATATAGTATTACGTATTATAACTTATAAGTGGTTCAGCTCTGCCATTATAAGTTGGTTATAAATACTCTCAGGGGGGCACTGCGCCCTCCCCCTCCCTGGCCCCCTTCTGTCTACGTGTCTGTGAAATGCATTGTGATTAAAAATGCTATTCCCTTTTTATCTGAGACTGTTCACAAAGCGAAACGACTATAAAAAAATGTTGTACTCAACGCTCTCCAAATACTCCCGTATGTGTTCATTATTATAACATAAACAGTACTGAGGATTACTGCATCGCTTATACAAGTATATGCGCTTTTGCAGACGCTTCCATGCAAGAGACTCTATCTATTTTTAAGATTATTAATCTACTCTCTGTTGTACATATTACTGAAATTTGTAAATTGTTGCCTACAAAAATAATTAGAATGACTTGAGGAGAAATTCCATTTATAGGATTAAATGGCATCCCGGTTTAGAAGGTTGCACCTTGTTAAAAACGTGACATATACGGCGAAAAGTAAAGATTCATGCATTCGTGCTGGGGCCCATTTTACAAATTTTTCTCGTAGAAAATATGGGAACATTACGCGCACCACTAGTAGGCTTTTAAATTTTTCTTTAGAATATGCTATATATATTCAAATGTTCAGCTTTACTCGTAAAATGTTCTGAACATAAAATTGCTTCCTTACACATCAATGGTTCTGGGAGAGTATTGGGGTGGCAGTTTTGAAAACTCCGTGCTAAAAATAGTATCTGAACAACAGTCAGAGTGGTCAGTGAATTGCAAACGACAAATAACACCCATTAGAGGCGTGACTTCAGAGGGGGATGTACTCCTGTCACGGTTTTGTGTACAAAATGTCCATATGATTGACATATATTCCTATATGCTGCGCGCTCATAAAGGAAGAACTAATATATACTTGAAAACAGATCTCTGAGTTAGGTTGATGAGAACACTTTTTCTTATTTCTTTACTTGGTTGATTGTACAAGTATTTTTAAAGGGAAAAATATATTTAAAAAATGAAAAAATGATTTTAGGTACAGTAGCTATGATGATAATTCAGCTTCCTGCGAACGTAACGAAAGATTGATTACTTGTATTTCTTTATTTAATTGTACATATGTGATTTTCCAAAATAAATAATTATTATTATTATTATTGGCTGATCACATACAAACTTTGATGATTATCCTTTCACTTTTGAAGAACTACTAAAAAACACAACTTGACTATACAACCTCTGTCGGCGGAATAGTATCTGCATTTTCAAACAATACACGTAGACACATCGCAAACAAAGTGAAAAGTAAGATTAGAAAAGTCACAAACCAGCAAGATAGAATAAAATAAGACGACAACTTTTAGTCGAAAATCTACTGGTAACTAAATAGTTTAGAAAACGCACTACCAAGTTGTTTTTTATAAAAACATGTAAAAAATACGTGAGAAAGTAAAGTAAGGTAATGGAATATGTGTGGCAGGCGGACAAAAAGTCTTACGGGTAGTATAAATGAGTTTAACAAGGACCCGATGCCGACCGCCTCCGCGATGACGACTTACTAGCAAACACGCCAAGGAAAGCAGAACGTCATCGGCGTTTCCCGGGACCCTCTGAAAGAGCAGTCATTCAGACCTCCAAAGAATCAAAGGTTGTCGAAAGCACCCCGTAGGCATGAGAGCTGGCAGCATGGCTCGGACAAAGCTCTCCAGGAAATTGGTTTGGGGAAGATCCAAGGTGAGGGGGAATAAAGTTCGGAAGCCCACACAGACATCTCCTCTGTAGGGAAGACTTGCTCATGATATCTCCATATGCTCCTTGGGAATGCTGGATGGCGGAGAGAGAGTTTCCTTCCATGCTTGCCTAGAGGGCAGCGGTCTTGATGAAAGAAATCGTATTCTGCAAACTCTAGCTGCTCGAGGCCCACATTCGATCAAGATGTGGTCAGATGGCTCAGTCGCAGATAGCAGCGGTCCAGGAGCCGTGGACATTTATATCGAGGATCAAGAGGGGATCATCTCATAAACCACAATATCGGGTATTATTTCATCCAGTTGCCGGGCAGAGCTTTACAAAGGTCTGGAGTGTATCCTCGCGATTGACAGAAATCGTCTCCATCGAGACCCTCACTCCTTATCTGCTACTGACAGTCAGTCTACCATCCGTGCGTTAGCACAGGGGCCTCTCGCGGTAAGACAAGCAATAGAAGCGTCCACCTGGGAGAAGTTCCTTTAGTTGTGTGGGATCTGCGTCTCGATCACTTTTCAGTTTGTGGCGGCCCACTGTGGTGTTCCAAGAAACGAAACTGTAGACGAAAAAGCCACCCAAGCGGCGAGAGATCTAGATCAGAGGAACACTCCGATCAGCTTTACTAGTATCTCGGCCTACATGGAACGTAAGACAAATGAGGGCTGGAGGCCATCAATAGAAACACCTGGCGTTTTAAAATTTGTGGATCGAAGCGTACGAACCTAAAGGATACCAACGAGTGATCGAGAAAGGACCAAACTATTCTAGCTCAGCTTCACCCAGAATAGTCCAAGCATGTCGAGAGGTTTCGGCGGCTAATTGGTTTAAATGTCGACGAGGCGTGCAGGTGGTGTAAACTCCAACCTGAGTCAGTAGACCACCTGTTTAATAACTGCCACGCAGTTGAGGTTTTCCAGAGGAGGTTCGGCGTCGAGAGTTCCGAGGCCCTCGTGAAAAAACCTGCATATGCGGTTTCTTTTTTAACGCCTGTACAAAATCCTTAACGTAGCTTGTAATTTTAGTCGTTGTTTTATTACGGGCCTAGCCAGGGGTGTCCCAAAGGGATGCGGGAAGCGAAAAGAAATGCCGACTTACTGTACATAGAAACGAACGTTTGCGGCGAAGAGTCGGCAAAACTCCCGCCATGCGGAGAACCTTGGCACGATCGATGCTTGCCTATCTTTCAAATGGTACCAGCCCATTGCAAGATAGATAGAAATGAGATGACAGACCTTTTAGGAGGAGAAGAACAGAACGCCCGTGTAGATTACAGAGCAGTGAAGGCGGCCATATAGCAACACGCGAAGAAGACGCGAGAGGCAAGGGAAGAAATAGCAAAGTAGATGGAAATGAAGACAGAACAGGAAAACCGCTGACCAGAAAGGAAGAGAATTTGCTTACGCAAATGAGAACGGGTCATTCGTACCAGTTGAACAGCTACAGGAATAAGATCGGGAAAGAAGATAGCGATGTCTGCCGAAGATGCAAAGAGGAGACGGGGGACCTCGAACATCTACTCTGGAGATGCCCGCTTCTGACAACAGAGCGAGAATGAAAGTGTTTGGGCCGAGTCCAGACCATGAAATAGTAAGGGAACGTGGCGTGCTGAGGTTCCTACATTTACCCAGATTGACTGACGATGTACTGTATAGCAGCCGCCGCTGTTAAAAGTGGCGGAAAAAGAAGAAGAAGATGAACGAGGTGGTTTAGATGGTAGAGCAGTTGACTGTCATAGCAAAGGTAGCAAGTTCGAGTCCCGGCTCGGCCTGAAATAAATTTCTCAAGTTACTGGTAGACAGCTGTGTCAGTTGAGTGTATAGAGGCGAACGAATTCTTGAGCTTCTTGTTTGCAGGGAACGATGAATAAACCTGGCGCTATTTAAAAGTCGGAAGACTAATAATTAGCATTTTCCAATCAGGTCTATTTCGAGGAAGAACATTTTACGCATCGCGTCCAAGTAAGGAAACATCCTCAGTGATATCCCATTAAACATTCACAAGTGTGTAATCTTCCTTTTCATCTATATACCGTAGTTGATACCGCATCCCATTCTCGACTGCCACTCCAGGATGGCGGTGCTGTGGTAATTCCCGTTGACATCGTCTTGGTTGGGAAAGTGAGTAGAAAACAGACGCAATGCAGTCTCGTGTTCATTTGAGGTCAGCATCATCGCCTTCCCATCCGCTTCCCACTCCAAACACCACTCACTGGCTATAGCCCTCTGCTAGATTGTTCCCGAGAGAAAGTGAGAGGGATGGAAACTAAGAGGAGCAGTTTCCACTCCAGCTGGCGTGCAGACGTCGTCCCCTCCATATCAGGTCAGAATGCTTCAAACTACTCAAGTACACCTCCCCCAGAGACTAGCCGGATGAGAAGGAAGTAGTTTTGGAGAGGGTCAGTTGGTCGAGAGAGACACTGAGGGCAATGCTCTGCCGATAAGTGGCCCCCTGATAACTGCTTTCTAGCAACTGCCAAGTATGCTGTGGAGGGGGTTGACGCCTGCAGTGGATCCTTCCATGCTGCTAACGGACGGACGGAGTCGATGGCTGGGGAGAGGTAAGTGAGCGAGGTACGGCGCATGCGCGCCTAGCAAGATGACTCTGGCCACAGCGGGGCAATTCTTGCCTAACTGAGGAGGAAAGGGGAAATCGTTCCTGCGCCTAAACACAGACAGTTAAGGAGGAGTTATTAAAGACAAAAAGGCAATAGTTCTGCTCTCTGTATAAGACAGACACATAAATTCTATACAGTTTTTTTGTCTAGCTCTCACTATGCTGCCATAAACTATGATGTTAATGACAAACAAAATTGCATGAAACTTTATGCTATTTTTTAAATATACATTTTACAATAATTCATACACACCCTTAGTTGTTCTTTCACAAAAAATAAAATACTATAAGTCTTAAGGATATTTATACTACTATTATAGTAATATACAATGAAGACTTTTGAATTTTTTCCAGAAATGGGACATTCGACAAGATATGCACCAGTAGACCAGTTTCGGGGTTATTACTATTGGGGCACTGGTTCAAATCCTACCCAGTACTAACGAGGGTCAATAACTTCGAAAATCAAATATGAGCGGAGAAGGCAAGATCCGCGAGGAGGAGGAGAAAAGCATCCCGAAAAGTGACCTGATCAGTCTGGCGAGATTCAGGATTTGACACTGCGCGGAGCTCCGCCAATATCAGAAGCGTCTGAAGATACGTACCATTTGACCAAAGAATGTCCCGCCACTCGCAACCTAAGAATTAAGTGGAACATTGAGGCTTCAACTGACCTGGTTAACAAACCCACTAAGGTTGCTTAGTTCTGGAAGGAAGTCAATGAAACTGGGCTGTTAAACAACGAAGGCGACAACTGCTATGTTTTAAAGAGGAAGTATAGCGCAAAACGTACAATTTTTAGCAGTTTCAAATCACAATTTCTTACTGATCTCGAGGATTATCAGTACTGACAAAAAATGTGCACTCACGGCATTCTGAGATCTCCCCGATTCGGCCGAGCTTCATAACGACCCCGTTCCTCCGTGGGCATGGTCACATCAACCGATGTAGCACGGGGTTTTTCCGGTGCCGACAGTAGATCAAGGGAAGACCGGCGACTGTCGCTGTTGGAGCCGTTCCTGTAGATTACTTCGTCCACTGACGAAGAGCGACCTTTGACAATGGGCACCTGGAGAAACATGGAGCTGGTCTGGACCGCCGCGGCGCTGGTAAGATGTCCGTTGTCTTCGGACATGGCCATTTGGAGGGCCGTGCAACTTCCCGAACTGTCCACCGAGGCAGTCAGACTTCCCGACCGGCTGCTGGATGTCGCTGCTGCCGCTTCGGTGTATTCCTCCATCTGGTTGTTGATCTCCGGCGGTGGTTCCTCGGCATCAGAGAATGCCCCCATTGGTTCCTCCGGGATGTCCTCGACCAGATTGTCCTCCCCCGAACTGCTCTCGTTGGACCAGGGGAAGAAAGTGGCACCGGCCCCAGTGCTGCTTTCCTCTGAAGTGGTAGAACTGCGGATCACCTCACACGCTTTCCTCTGCTCATACTCCTCCAATAGGACGCAGTGGATGCAGATCTTTGGGATGTCCAACGATCGGCCCCGCTTGCGAGCTTTGGGCAGTTTGAGAAACCAACCGGCAGGTGAATCGGCGGCGGCTGTATTTCCCCGCGCCGGAGAACCAGGAGTTCCAGCGGTACCACCTAGTCGTCCGCCGCTTGGGTCGGCAACGTCGAACACCTGAGATGGGTCGGCCTCAGAAGCATTGGAGTAGGAATGGGAACGCGGTTTATTGACGCAAAATCCGGTGTCGACCAGGCTCAGACTACCACCGCCGCCTCCATCGACCCAAATTTCACCGCCCGGAAAAACAGTGGTCGGGGCCGGTGAGCCAACTTGGTCTTCAGCGTCGCCGTCGCTCGAAGGTTCAACGATGAGCATCGGAAGCTCAATACGGATTTCTGGCGGCACTCCCTGAGCGCTCCGTTGGCGAGGCGATTGGAGGTCCTCCTTTTCCGATGAACTGCCTTGGGAGCTAGGCACTGAACTGCTGTTTCCAGGGGAAAATCGTTTGCGGAAGGGAAACGTGATGGGCATTGTTCCACCATTTGCCCAGTGGTCCTTCTTTGTGTTGCGGTGGAGATTCGGACAAAAATAAAGGAAGCTAGCTACCTCAACAGCGTGCCAGCGGACCAGAGTTCCATCGCGTTGATTTACACACTACTCATCTACAGTCTGTTCCACCCTGTCTCCCCGACTCAAATACACTAGAAGTATAGGGGTAACAAAGGTGGGATAAACAGCGGTGACGTTTTACACACGCTATCTCTCTCTTCGACACTCTGATTGGCTCGATGTAAGGCGATGCCGTTTTCACCAACTTACTCTCACGTGATCTTATTGGAAAACAACTGGGCATTGTAGCGCTCCTTCACGCCAACGAATCTGTTGATGTGCGCCTCTATTTGTCAATCTACAACTTCTCGTCGTTCTGTGAAAACTTTTCAACTCAATCTCATTGAACTGAGGCGACAAAAGTTTGTTCTATAATGGCTATCTTTATGATTATATTTATTCATAAGTTAAAATGTTCTTATTACTACTTATAGAAACAATAAGTAGTGTGTATATTAAATATATTAAAATCCTTTAATTTACTTAAAATAAAATTACGGAATTGCTAGTGCTGTGGTTGTTTGTAGAGAACAGCTGATTGTGAAGTATTAACAAAGTAACCAGTTATAAAATTAAATTATCTAAATAGAATTAATTATCGTTTGCTATGCTGCTAGTAATAAAAATTCTAACCATTGTTATATATCAGCAAAATGGACAAGAGAAATTGGGTCAACAAATCTGTCGGTATAATCACTATTTCAATAATTTATCCTCTCTATCGATCACCTATCAACTATCAAGGATTTAACTGCTTACTTTATTTTCATTCAACGTAATGCTGATTAGCTAATTATACCTTGATTACCTAGATGTCGGAAAGCAAACATTTTATTAATATTAATTAAATAATCGTATATTCAATAAAACATTCTAAAACAATTAGTGCATGAAAACACGTTTAATTTAAAATAAATGATATATTTCAACTACTGTAGATGTTCGTATTATATCATTTTCTTGTTGAGTAAATAACCAACTATTTGCCACATTATTAATTACGATGCAGTAAGGGGTCCGGACCGCCCCCCAGAGATTATGGCGCCTCTACTACTATACTGGGAGCCTATTTCGATGACAAAGTTGTTCTAGATAAAACAAGGCAATTTTAATCAGGGCGCCCAGTAAAAGGACCCCTTGGATTGCCCCCTGGTTGCTCTCCTGCACCATTGGAATTATTCATTTGAACAATATTCAAAGGAAAATATTTTAATACTAGCTATAAATATTTTAGCTATCCTCGTGTCTTTTCATATACATTTCTACTTTTCTTCTCCTTTTGTTACTGCTGTTATAATTTCAATATCTACTGTATATCAGAATGAGGAGGGGACATCGTCGTTGAGTGCAATCTCGTTCACTTTTCCTTCCCCTCACTCTCGTCAAGGCATGAACTAAAGAAAAAGCTCCAACTGTAACAAGTTGTATCTTTCCGAACCGACCTTTCATTTTACTGACCATAGGTCAAGAAACGTTATAGTAAATGTTCGTTTGTAGTACGCCTCTGGAGGTTCTACAGGCATGTTGTCGCGACGAATTTCCAGACCACATCGACTAGGAAGACCAAGGTGGAGGAGCATTGACTAAGTCAGTCATTTGCTAAAGCATGCGCAAACCAGCTTTCACCACCCGTATCCAAGAAACAGTTATTTGTAATGGTGCTCCGGAGACAGCCAACAAGGTCGAACTGCAAAATTGTGGTGAAACGCGAAGTGATAGAACAAGTAAGCCTGGGTAGCGTAGTAACGACAGAAGCAAAATCGGACGAGGAAATCAATCGGCGAATCGGTATCGCTAAGAGAACATTCAGGAAGATGCACCAGGTAGTTTCATCAAAAAGTATGACGATAAAAACTCAATTTCGGGTTTTGAAGTGTTATGTCTGGTCCACGATGCTGTATGGCTGGGAGAGCTGAACCATCAGTAAGAAATATGGAGGCCCACCTGCAAGCGACACAAATGTGGCTCCAACGCAGAATGCCAAAGTTCAAGCTTACTTAGTCTTACTGAAACGTGTAAAAGAAAATTGTTTGTACAGTTTTGATAGATATTTTCATTAGCTATCTGCAGAAGGAGCTGGTACTACAAGAAAGAGCGAAATGTTCATCTGTAAAAGGATAAGAAAAAATCTGGGACAAGGCGTTTTACCACACAGACGCACAGTCAGGGATGACATGTTTGTATTTTGATAATTGCAATAATAATCCACAATTTGCAATTTCATATATGACATACTAAGATACATAATGTATGTGTAGTATACATGCACATTTTAAACAGATTAGTATAATTAGCTAAGCCCTGTTTTGATGACGAAAACGTATGATAATTTTTATAATAATTTATTTCATCTAACAATTTCATCTTGCTACTTTTTCTGCTAAGTTTTAATGTTTTCACCTGTGTTATGGATTTTTCAGACTATTTTTTGTATATTTTTTGCATCGATTAATCTCATTTTTTTAAATTTTCCTGCAGGTGAAATTCGTGTCGGGTGTCAATCAAGTGGTGTACACATTGCACGCACAATTGTGCTTTAAGAAAGAATATGTGCAAAGAGTCCGATTTGGATTCTACGAAAATTTCTCATCACTTCATATTTCAGCACTCACTTCCTTCATTGTACGTAAATAAGTCACCGCTATTAACTTATAGAAGCGATATACGCACAAGTAATCCAGGTTGACAATTAGGCAGTTAGTCGTGCCCATAGATATCGGAACGTTACACCACTTTGTCAATCGCGGGGATGGCGTTCAGATTTCTATGGTCGTGCCCGAGATAGAAGACTGAGAAAGCGAGCGCTATTCATGGAATGAAATAATTCGTATTAACTCATTTTTTCTTTTGGCTTTAATTACGCATTATTGACTAGAGCCCAAATATATCACTGTTTTGAAGAATGTATGAATTGTATTAATTATAAACGATTCAAATTGGGCAATCAGATGCTTTAATTGTAATGTAAGTAGTATAGTATACCTACGCTCTACCCCACCAGTCATGCGTGACGAACCCCCCCCCATTTGCTTTGTATTACAATTTTATTCATGTGTTCATATGCTTTATAATACACATTTATTATTATTCATTGCCGTTGTTGTTTTTAATATAAAAAGTGGGGTCGCAACTTTAGAGTAGTAGTGAGTACTGTAGTTAGTTAATGAATGTTTAGGTTAGGTGAGAGTAGTTACTATAGCAGAG
>JAUYWV010122457.1:0-11654 GCA_032274565.1 Nematoplana nigrocapitula
CTCTCCCCCCTCTCTCTCTCTCCTCTCTCTCTCTCTTCTCCCCTCTTCTCTCTTCTCTATCTCTTCTCTCTCTTCTCCCTCTCCTCTCTCTTTCTCTCTCTCCTCTCTATCTCTCCTCTCTATCTCTCCTCCTCTCTTCCCTCTTCTCTCTCTCTCTGCGTCTCACGTTCAATAACCCCGTATGGTCTTTTTGTGTGCAAGAAAGCTCACCCCCAGTAGCGTTGTATGTTGGTCGACTGGGACAATTTGGTATGATTAAATTGTTGTTTTAATATATTAACTACACATTTAATCACTAATGGAATTCATTTGTGCTGTTTTTTAGCTATTAAACTATGAACAGTGTATCGGATATTGTAAAATATATAATTGAATTAAGGAAATATTAAACGTTCCCGCTAGCTCGGGGGATCTAACCAAAGAAATATCATTTATAGTAAATGTTCAAATCGAATGCTGTCACCATCTTCATGGAATCATTGCAAATCGCATATCAAGAACAGGTATAATATGACGCAAATGGAACCTGTGGTTCCCATAGCGTTTGTTTGATAACGGGCAGCACGCCGTCTCTGTGTTTCATTGTCACGGACTTCAGACATACAGGCAACGTTTGTTTTTTGACGGACAGTGCTCTATTCGAGGCTTTCGCAGTCGCTTTCGCTGAATATTGTCGCGCAGTGTCTTTTAAGGCGATCAGTGCGTTGTTGAGTTGTGTATTCGTTTCAATGTACCCTCATTCTCTTGGCAACCCCTAACTAGCATTCATTTATTGCGATATTCTCTTACAACAAATCGGTCAATAAATCAATAATGGGAAATGCAATATGAGTTTGGTAAGGTGTTCTTTATCTCCAACGAAATTTCATTAAGATCGTATATGAAAAACATATAGAAGGGTGACATAGTGTTTTGGTAGTTCAACTTTAAACGGACCCTTAAAACAGATCCGTCCGGATGAAAATTTTAAAAAATGATAAGGCATGCCCTCCTCTATCCGATTGGTGGTCTAGGTCTCTAGGAGCAAATCACTAACACAGACAGACAGAGAGATATTTAATTTTTACTAAGCTCTCCATGTTATCACATTCTGCGGTTATTTAGTTCTAAAGCTCTGCGAATTCAATGCACGTTAGATTATTAGGGAAACAGTATTCGAGCTACAGAGTACACTTTATCTCTAGCTTTCTGGTCTATGCTTTTCCTTTGCAGAGTGTCAGTGCTGAGACTGTCCGGGAGACGTGCACGAAGTACATCTACGATCGCTGTCCAGCTGTGGCCAGCATTGGTGAGTTAACAGCGTGTTTGTTTTCCCCTGCGAACACCAATTTCCGTTCGATAAAAACGATGGTAGTTTTCCAACACTTCGAGCTCAGCTTTATATATGCTGATTTGTGTGTAGATACTGAGTAAGGGAGACATCCAAAATGAACTCAAGCATACCAAGAGCCTGATTTTGATCTCCTGGATGCAGACGACTCTAATGTCACACCATGCAACTTGCTCTTGTATAGTTTGGATGTCAGAGGAGCCGGAGCTCCAACAGGTACGTGGCCACTGCCACAGGATCCTCCGTCAGCACCGACAGAGGCGGAACCCGTGCGCCAAACGCGGGCCGAGGTGAGCAGGACACACGTGGAGTCAATGGTCCAGGGTCTCCTAATCCTCTCAACTCGTGATAGTGCTGGCATGATTACCCGTTTGTTTGCAAAGGATGAGGGACTTATCAGACTTCAGAGAAGAAAGCATTATCCACAGTATTGACCTGGGAAGTGAGTCCATTTCGATCCAGACTAACTGGCTGGCCAATGCTACACCTTACCTCATATTGAGGAGCGGCGGGACATCTTTGTAGGGATTTAGTCAGAGTGGTTGGCATCTAGCATTCGATATGATAACACTACCCAGATTTTGGAATTACTGCACTTGCTTTAATGCAATGATTTTACAAACTAGATTATGGTTGTTAATATGTAGATAGCACCGAAGTGAAAGTCGTTCATTATAAATTGACTATAGAATCGGTGTCCTCTTAACTTGTAGGCCCCGTTGAGGCTCTGCCGGACTACAATCGTCTTCGCTCATCGATGTGGTGGGTCCGTGTCTAACCGGAGTTGAGCAATGCAAACAGACATCCACTTTTACTGTACTCATGAGAGAAACAAACTGTCCAAAGCAACTCGGATAGCTTCATATAGTCTAGTTGTTGTTTTAATGGTTTTCGAATAGCACCCTGACAGGTATTCGTTAGTTATATTGGTCGAATCCTCATTTTCGACCCTTGTGATGATAACTATTAATTGTACTTTCGGCGCTTGTGAAATAGTATGAATAAATAAATACAATTAAATTTTCCACTTTTGTCTTCTACCTTCCGATATGTTATCATTCGATAGATTACAAAAGAAATGGTTTGGAATCCGTTATATGGTGTGCAGTAGTTGACATTTAATGTAATATAATATGCAATATGTCTATCTGACACATTTTCATTTGCTATTTTTACTTCAACTTTTAAGAGGGACTGTTAAATGATATAAGTAAACAAAAATATGCCCAACTGAGGAAATGATAAGAAGCTATCGATAATGTTTCCCAGACAGGCAGATAAGCCATGCCGTCCTTGTGTGAGTTTTCCAACACTGGCTTTATTGTGATAGTGAAGGTATATAATTATTTTTTTGAGATTTGTCCTCGCATCTTTACGAGGAAAGAAAACGACTAGGACGCATCATTTGGACCAGCTGGTACTTGATTTAAAAAAATATTTTCTCTAGGATATTCATCGTAGATAATATTCATTTGCAAAAAAACTTGAAAGTTTGCACCATAGCGGTTTCTTTCGTATTGTCAACACGCTACAAAGTATATACAAAGAGTAATTATCAATTAGCAAGCTTACTACATCAATCAATATTAAAATAATAAACATGGAACCCTAGCTGTCTCAAGTTTTTTTATGCACTTTCGCGCCTAGGCGTAAGACATTTGTCACAGAGAGGCAGACGCAACAAAATTAAAGAGTAAATGCTGGTTGTTGTCCTTTTGAGAAAAGTAATTACTTGGAAATTGTAAGCGAATGCTTCCGCACTAAATTTTTATTAAATAATGATTATAAATAGCTCTATATGCACTCGTGGGAAATTTTCGTATTTCACTCCACACCCACTTGCCCTTTGAGCTCGGGAGCGATGTCTGACCCTAAGGGGATAGAAGCGGTAATCTACCAATATCACAAATTTTTCCGTCGTAGATCACGCAGCTGTCAGACTGGTACTGCAGTCTAATGCGCTTTCGTCGAATTTGCTGGGGCGAAAAATTATTTGTTTGTTTATTCGACATCACTTGACGCATTAGTAACTTTGAATGAAAAAATATTCATTTACATGATACGCTTGTAGTTATTAGGGTAATTAAAGTACACAAACCAGTAAAACAAATACATAAATTACCTGTATTTCGGCTCGTGGTGCGAAAAGTATATTGCTATACCCTGCTTCGCCGAGTCTATAGACTACTCCATGTTGGGGTATGAGGCCGATCTTTCCAAGGGTGTCTGTGTAGTTGTCACAGTCTTGCGTTGCCAGAAGTGCTTTTATAGAGTTGTCAGGTTCTCTCTATCGCAACTTCTACTTTTCAGTACATGGTATATGAAACTGATTGTCAAACGCGGTGACATTCTCAGGCAAAATCTTTAAATCGTATTTCCATTGTTGGAAATTTCATTTCTGGCAGTATCGGTATACATATATTCACGAATCCGGGTGAATGAAAACGTGCGGACTAAGAAGATGATTTTGGACGCGGTTGTGTTAACCACCAAATTCACTGCTCCCTCTACTCATGCAATGGTGTTTGATAAATCAGCTGTGTAGAGCGAAGGAAATGTTTTAAATATGTAGGTACAATTAAAGGAAATATATTATATGAGCTAAATCTGTATTTCTACGAATGCGGGTTATAGTAGAGTGACTGTATATAAATCAAAGAGGACAATTTGCGGGCAAGACGTCAGACTAGAGATCCACGCGAAGACTATGGAAATGTCATCCGGTTCCTAAAGCAAATTGGTCGCTTGTAGTGACCAGTCGGAGACCTTGCGACCCGGGCCCCAGAAATACCAAAATTAGATGGTTTGAATGTATGTACATCAACTAGAGTAGACAAGCGCGCCCAAACATGTAATTTCGGTTTGGGGGTGTTTGATATATGTAGGCAAAAATCGCAGAAGTTCTAATATTTATTTTCGGTAATATTTTTGCAAAATGCTGGCAACTCTAGCTGCTATATACGGACTGACAACATGAAACGAGAATGTGTTCTATCATATTGTATTAGAAAATGAATCATTAATCTACGTGTCTAACAAAATGCCTTTATTCCGCTATCAAGCTCGACAGCCTATTTTTAAAACAGAAAATCGTCGCATCTGATTGGTAGTAAGGGCGCAATCAATCAAATTACAAGGACATTATTTATCTTTAAATGAACCTGTCTACTCTAGTATACTGATTCCAACCTCTGATATAAATTCATCTGCAAAAGCTTAGCAGACGAAACGCTATATATATGTACTGTATATAAACATTTTAATTAAAATAGCTGTGCCGCGGAATCCGATTTCTATGAGATCAACACAATCGAGTAGTAAATCGAAGTTTAGAAAGGAAAGAACACAGATCAGCGTTCAAGTATATAGGCTCAATGAAATCAATGTAGATGTAGCGCGTGTTACATAAATATAATGATTTTTTTATATTAATTGTATATTTTTTAAAAGGAGATGTTTTCATTTTATCAGAATGTATGTCGTTTTTTTAGTTTCCGTCACATATAGCATGTTTCTAATCTTTCGTATGATACAAATACTGGCACATCGCAAGCTCATATTTTAAATTTAGGATGAGAGAGATATAGTAAGAAAAACCACATAAAATAACTGTATACTCATATACTGACAAAATTAAAACGTCTCCCATTAGGAATATACGATTGATAGAAAAAATCAATATTTATAAGACGTACGCGGTACATCTACATTAATTACACTTTAACAATGATCTGCTGTTCCTTCCTTTCCCAAAGTCTTTGATTTACTACTCAATTGTGTTCATCTATAATACTTGGATGTTTATTCGGTACTATGGTCTGTGCGTGTCTCGACAAAAAGTGTCATTAAATAACATGATCATCTTTCAAATGATTACAAGTATAGTGATCAAATGAATTGATGACTGGGATCAACATGTGACACTCTCACATGTAAGTCGTGTGTATGCAATATTTTATGTGGCATTTCTTATTAGTCTCATCATACTAAATTTAAAAGCGTCTTGTGCCGCGTATATGGCACTATTTGGTGTCCTATGAAAGCAGCTATATAGGAACATGCTCTATTTGACGGAAACTCAAGAACAAACATTACATGTAGCTATCGCTGGCTAAAAATACGCTTTATAGAGTGAACAACAGATACGTAGATAAACCATCAGTTGGCTTTATACACAAATACGCATACATATAAAAACTACAAATTGCGCGCTCGCAAAAATAGTATTGAATATTTCACACCATATATATTATATATATATATATATATCAACAAAAGCAGTTTAGGTATTGTATAAAGAATTGGATAGAGTTGCAGAATTTATAAATCATTCACAGAATCGTATTGCGAAATGATTTACTTTGAGTAGTTTTACATTGCAGACAACATATTTTCGGAATTTTATCACCGGTCGTTCAATTTTAAAAAGAGACTCCTCAATTTTATTGACTTTCCCATTACTTTACATTACGCGGGTAATTAATCGAAAATATTTCCTAAAATACGTCGAATTTTGGAATAAAAAGTAGTCTTTTATTCAACTCGTCAGTGTCTGCGATTTTGTGCAAATTTTCGGAGGTGTATCACATTTTCAGAATAAAAACATAATTCTATTTTTATAAAACTATGACAACAAAGTGACGATATGCGCAGTTAACTCGATGGAGAATTTGTCTATACAACACAACAATCCCCAGTGGATACATTTCAGCGATGAAAAACGGGTTTGAGGCTAAATAAATTGTTCCCTTATTTATCAGCTCTCTCGAGTTTGCACAGCATGCATGGATTTATAGTTTCTATTTCATAATAAACTTAGTGTGAGATGAAATTCGTGGTGTATACATAAAACAAAATTTCTACTATTCCAACATTTATTAGAACTTGGTGGCATTTGCAAATTACGAAATGAGAATTTTATTGCGGTAAACATATTTGTTATCGTTCGAATGGTTTGCCTATATTCATGTATTACGCGATGTTTTCTTTTAAAATGCAGATTTTTCTTTAATTATTTTACGTATATCAATCATATGAATGTTTTCAGTAAGTGTGGTAATTTTTATTATTTGAATTTTCTGAGGTATTTTGTTTAATTAAAACAAACGATTTATTTTTCTACGCAATTATATTTTGACACATGAATATGTTTCCTTACATACAATTTTTTAGATTTTCTCCCTGTTATTTATTGCGTTCCACACACTTTTAAAGATTTATTCCCTTGCACAACAGATCGCATGACACCCAGAAACGAATGGACTTGATATTCTTGAAATTAGATACCATATATTCCGTCTATTTTTTACTAAGTGTAAACGCGAATTCCAAAACCGAGATTTTTTTCTGACAAAAAAAAATTTTGCGAAAGTTTTTGTTATATATGAGAGAGCAGATCGTAAGTTACTGTGTTTTTTAGAATAATTTTGTATGGGACATGCATGTACGACCGGAGCTATGAATCTGAGAAGTCACTTTGAAAATTCCTGTATAAGCTAAAGATCAGTCGTTAGATAAATCTGATAGTTTTCGTATACGCGAGGAGTATATACGTATACCATTGAGACGGATAAGGTATATCATGTGCTTGTAAGTCTAAGATGAATTATGTATTTTAAAAATGAGTTACAATGTAATACGTCTATCTAAAAAATATACAAATATACATGCACGCGGTTCAACTGCATACAAGACACTGTCATATATATTTAAATACAGCTATATTCATTCAACTTGTCCGTGTGTACGCGTTGTGTTTCAGAAAACTCAGCCAACTATCATTTCCGAGTAGTATATGGAAAGGAACATGCATAGCAAACAATCAGACACGACATGAATTCAAACATCCCCTCTTTTAAATGTTTATTTATTATACTGGGATCATGCAATGTTTTTACAATAAAAATTCAACTTTTCCATTTGCTTCTACTATAAGCAGGTCACTGCGGTTCCAAAATGTTCATATATAGTGCGTCTCAGCGTTTTCCTCGTGATTTGCGCATGAAACGTCTGTGCACGTACCTTTTATAGTGAAGGCTTCAAACCACGAAGCATAATTGTTAACTCTGGAAAAAAGTGTATTTGTGGAACAGTTTACACTGAGCTCAGATGGTACGATCTGTACCGTTGACGATCGAAGGAAAGACCTTGTTTACTTCGTGTCTTTTACGGAGATTGGTTCTGTATTAATAGTAGAATTGTTATTTCGAGTAATCCCAGTGGTAAACCTGCTTGTTTATTTAGTTTACTTATATACTGAGATTTTGCGGCCGCTGCTCGGGTATTTTGCTTTGTCCAAACCGCGGTATCTCGAGTCCATCAGTGACGAGTGAGCTCATAATTATTTTGAAGATCCATATATGGCATAAATGTCGCAGTCACGGATTGTGTTAGGGCCACATCAATACCATATATGTTTCGTTATACGATCACATGCGATATATACATACACAAATAGAATGAGGTCGAAAAGCATGAGGTCGTCACCTTTTACATAAAAAAGCATGAGCTCTGCACTGCTTTTACAACGAAGAGCATGAGTTCTTCAACTTTTACATAAAAAAGCATAAGTGCGCACCTTCACATCATTGATATGCTATGCTTTGCAATTAAAAGATGACGAGCTCGTGCTTTCCCTTACGGAACTCCTAGGGTCTCTATATATACAGTAAATTGCTTATGCTGCCAATATATGACTCGAGTCATTCGTTATGTTTTTAAGTCACATACAAACACAGTAAATTATGTGTATGTACACAGTCACCCAATAGCGTAGATAAAAAATTAAATATTTTCTGTTTACTGTTATAAAACGAATATAAATGCTTATTCAATTTTATATTTAAATTATGCCACAATGTGCGTATTTAAACAATAAACGATACATCAAACGTGTGGGAGTTATTATATTTTATATGTACTATACAGAACAGCCTCTTTATAATTTTTGAACTAAAAGTCAGTAAATATATTTTTTTGTTTAAATCATTGTAGAATGTATATACACAAAAACAATTGTGCGTAAACGTCTAACGAAAAAACCCCAAAAAATTATGACCTGCAAATGCACATAAACGGAATTCTATCCCGGAACAGTGTACAGCTGGACACAGTTTCAAAATCAATCTACCGGTCAATCATGCGGTATGCCGCGTTCACTCTTTTCATCCTGCTGATACATCAAAAAATGGGTTGCCAAGAGCTCTATTTTATTTCAGTAATGAAATTCAGCGCCATTCGTCAACTGAGAACTATACCGGTGCGCCTTTTGAATACATCACTAGAGATCGCTTATTCGTGACTGCATAGGACAGAAAATCAAGAAAGTTATACGATCAAATAGATCACAGTAATTAATTATCCAGCGATGACTATTGATTATAATGTAAAATGTATTCAGTTAAATCATGATAACTCATACTATTGGTAGAAAACTCAATGCAAAGTATTGGTTAACTAAAAGTGTTGGTTACCTGTTTGACTCAGCAAATCGACATGCCATAGTTGGATTCGTTGGATAAAACACTTAATGCATGGCAGACTGTTGGCTACTGTGAGTATAAATCTACTGAACTACTTACTCATTCATCGATTAATCAAGTCGCTAACGCTCGGTGATTAATGGTGAACTCGGAGTTCAGTAGATTAATTCACGGTAACCAACAGTTTCTCATGCATTAACTATTACATAAATGAAAGTAATGAGTATCAACTTAAAGTTATTAAGTGAAAGTAATGAGTATCAAATTAAAGTTATTAAGTGGAAGTAAAGAGTATAAAGTTTAATGTAAATTTGAGGCCAACTCGCCCCCTTAGCGACAGAATGAAGGAGCATGCACAAACTGGAGTATTTCAACAATGGCAGATCAAGCCGTCCTCACATATTGCCAAGCACCTCCAAGAAACCCCTCACTGCTTACCATCTTTCTTCTTCTTCTTCTTCCCTACCCCGCGACTAAAGGTCGCGCGGCCGCTCAATACGGCCGATATCTCACAGGAAAAGGACGATGTTTTGGGTTTGCTCTTGCAGGGTCTCGGCTGGAGGAGATGGTCCTCCGAGATGGCGAATGCGAGCCGCGGTCCAGAGGGGGCAATTGAGGAGGAGATGTTCCGCCGTCTCCTCTTCGTTGCACGCTTCGCAAAGCGTGCTTTCTCCTCTGATGGTGCCCATTGTCTTGGCTGTAGTCAGCGCCTTCCCAGTGCGAAGCTGGCAGATGGTTGTGTAGTCGCGCCGGCTGAGCGACGTCCTCGCTTCTTTCGGGATGGGCTTTCCGCCGCTAATCCTCCAGAACCAGACTGCTGAGGGTCCATCAAGTGGTCTCGATGATTTGGCCGAGTTCCAGGATTTGTGCGCTTCCCTGGAGATGGCGGCCTTAGCTGAGTCGTAGTCTATCGGGATAAGGCTTTGGTCCAGGTTGGAACCATCCTTGGCTAGGGCGTCGGCGGCTTCGTTCCCCGGAATTCCCGTGTGCGCCGGGATCCACTGCAACGTGGCGTGGATTCCTCTTTCTGACAGACTGTGCAGGTGTTGGATGATCGGGGTGATGAGCTTGTTGGTAACTTGGTGAGGACCTTGAGCTAACTTGGATAGGACTGATTGGGAGTCCGTGTAGACGACAATGTGAGGAGGGTCCAAGTGATCTTCTTTCATGATTTCGTCTAGGGCGTGGCTGATGGCTCTGGCTTCAGCAGCATAGCTGGATGTAATTTTCCCGGCAGGGTGACTAAAGGACGAAGAGGTGCCATCTTTCATGTCAAGAATGATGATTCCGCTGCCTCCGTTCCTAGTGCCTTCCAGGGCTGAACCGTCGGTCCATATATTGAAAGAACTCGGAGGAAGCTTGGAGATTGATTCGTCGACCGCCTTCAGGATGGTCTCCGGGGGGTCATCCTTCTTGAACTTGCAGGACGTTTCTGTGTTGATGGTGACTTCCCAGGCTCTGGAGAGTTCCCAAGGGGGAGTGGCGGGCGTTGTCGATAGAGCAAGTCTTTCGTGGTTGTGTAAGCCAGCCGAGTTGGCTAGCGTTCTGCTATTAGTTCTCCAGTTTTGGGCTTTTCTGTCGCACAGGCGGGAAGTAATATCGGGAGCCAGAGTGACTTCTTTGATGGGGTTGGAGTCAGGGAGCCTCAGAAATCTTTCGTGGGCGGTGCCGGTGAGCTTGTCGGCCCAAGTCTTGATTGGCGGAAGTCTTGCTTCGGTAAGGAGGGGGATGGTGGGAGTCCCTGCGATGCAACCTGTTATGATGCGCGCCGCCTTGTTCTGTGTTGATTTGAGACGGGAGAGGTTGGTTGGGGAGAGTCTGTTTATCCAGAAAGCTGCACCATACGGATTTTTTCACCTTAAGTTTACTTTAATTTAATAACTTTAATTTTTACTCTTTACTTTAACCAAATGACTTTAATTTTTACTCTTTACTTTCACTAAATGGCTGTATTTTATTCTCTTTACTTTCATTTAATTACTGTCATCTATTTGATCGTATTATTTTATTGATTTTCCTGTCGCATGGGTATAGTTCTCTGACGAGCGGGGTCGAATTTTATTACTGACATAAAATAGAGCTCTTAACAAACCGCCTTTCTACATGCTTCTGTGGGCGGGATACAGATAGATATACATATTTCAAGTATATTGATTTTCTGATTTCGAAAACATTTTGTGTACATGATGTTTATAAGGAATATGTTTAATGTTTCTGCAGACATCCTCTGTTTCTATACGGCATATTTTTATGCTTCAGTTTTAAACGATCTGCGCAGTATTATTGGTTTCTAATTGACTATACTACTCTTTAGTAGTATGGTCTATTCTAGCCGAATATTCATACTTCTATAGGTTGGAATAGGGCGATGTTCTGTGGCACGGTCCCCAGCAGCACCACCTTCACATCATCAAGCCAGTGTCTCAACGCTCTGCTTCTACCTCTTGTTCCCTCAACATTTCCTTCGGTGATTGTTTTACCCATATTGTTCTTTCTCTCCTTATCTGATGGCCATAATATTTTATCTTCTGCTTTTTACCATTTGGACTACAGTTTTTGGATATTCATTGCTTCCTATCGCTTCTTTATTTCATTTATCACATATTCATTGGTCGTTTTCTCTTCCTAGGTGATAAAAATGTCGCTTATTCCAATTCGAAGATACAGTACAGTATACACTTTTCTAATTGATTTGATTTACACTGATTCTCATTTTCAATTATACATTATGTATCGTTTTTCCAGCGAAATGGTTACAAGTTCATAAGTAGTATATCTCACCCACGTTTCATATCATGACTCACCCCCCCCCCCGAACGCGTCCGAACACGTTTCCGACCGAT
>JAUYWV010122468.1:0-11654 GCA_032274565.1 Nematoplana nigrocapitula
CAGTTTTTGTTGAAGATTTTTTGACTTGGTTCATTTGTTGTGTTTTAGTTCGCCTATTAACTATTTGTAATTTTTTTTTAATTTGTATGTCTGATGAAGACAACTGTTGTTGTGGAAAACGTTAACAATGAAATAAATGTTTCCGATTTTTGCCTGTATTATCATCTGCTATATAGATCTATTTTGTACACTGAGAATGGTTTATGTAGTAGTAAACCCAAATGTCTCGTTACTAGTTTTATCCTTTTAAATGAAGATAACAAGTGGGTGGTTATTTTTTGGAATGAATGATTCAGTATTTCCCATGAGCTTCCATTCTTAGTTCACTTGTCTTTTTTGCACATGTAACACTCCAGCAGATTTTCCCGCCAAGGCTGTCTTTGAAGTATTTGGCGGAAAGGGTGGAGTTTTAAGCCTATTATAAATTTCAACCAAATTTTTAAATCGGTTAAATCAATCAATCTAAATTTAAGATCAATATAATGCCATAATAAAATTGCTTATCAAAGATATCGTTAACCCTTTAAACCCTGGTGGATGTAGAATTTAAGGTTATTTTTGTTATGAGTGTAGGTATGTAATAAAGTTTAGAAACTAATTAAATTGTATGTTACCTTGCAACATACATTGTTTTAACAGGAAGAACAGCATGCCATTAAAAACTGAAAGAAAAATACATCTTGGCGATATGCCATGAAGGTCAGTGCAGAGAAAACAATAACATTAAATTACTGGATTTCATTGAAGTAAAAATATCGAAACCTCTATAGAAAGCTTTGAGCACCTGGGATCAACAAAGCAGAAGAAGTGAGATCAAACAGGAATTGGACACTAGAAACCAGCACCTCGGTTAGGCTGGACATAGCTTTGGACTTCGAGTAGTTGTCCACAAAGATTCACCTAGGTAAGGCCTTGGTGAATTCAGTGCTTTTATACAGATGTGAGAGCTGGACCCGAGAGACAAAAAAGTTGAGAAGCTTTCGATATGAAAACCAAAAGAGACTCCTGTGCATCACCTGGAAACAAAGAAAGACGGATGATTGTTTGGAAAAGGATCCTTGAAGAAAATAATGGGTGAGAATCAGAGAGAGAGAGGGGGAGGGTAACAGCCATCAAATGAAGAACACTGAAAATTCATTGGTCGTGAAATTCGGGTTGATCTCATGACGAAGTAGTGTAGAAGGAAATAGAAAGAGAGGAAGACCAGGAAGAAACTGGTGTGATGACTTGAAAGAATGGAGTGGATAGTCTTGAATCCGTTTAACAGTGACGAACAGATGTGAGTGGAGCATGGTTTATAGTAGAAGATGCGAATATCTATGATTTGTGCAATAATAAACAAATGCCCCTTTCAATTGTAGTGTCATTTTCCTGTGTTTTGCAGTTTTTGAATTATCATGTCTTTTTCTGATGCACTTTCGATCCAGTGAATGCTAAATGTTGTCTTTTGTGCAGTCTACCAGCCGGACAGCCTGGTGAACCTGAGTGCGCGGACCGTGGCGGCCTACTTCCCCTTCGAGCAGGTGGAGCGCAACCCGCTGCCAGTCCCGGAGGAGCTGCAGAAGCTGGTGGCCTACCTGAGTTTCCCCACACACGAGGAGGACATCCGGCTCTACTCCTGCCTGGCCAGCGGCAATGCTGACGAGTTCCTCCGCGGGGAACAGCTCTACCGGACGGGCGCTGTGCGGGATTGCCTGCAGATCGGTGAGTGCTCCACTGCACTTTCCATGGTTTCAATCTTTCGTCTTTTGGGTTTTAAGGTGGGAGATGAGAAAAGTGAGGGGGAAGAGAGAAGAAAATGAGTGAGTAAGTGAGAGAGATAGAGAGAGTAAGTTAGAGAGACAGAGAGAGTAAGTATGTGTGTGTATGTGTGTGTGTGTGTGTGTGTGTGTGTGAGAGAGAGAGAGTAAATGAGAGACAGAGAGTATGAGTGAATAATAGAGAGAGTGGGTGTGAGAGACAGTGAATAAGTGTCTGAGAGAGTAAATCAGGGTGTGCGTGAGAGAGAGTGAGTGAGTGTGTGTAAGAGAAAGAGTGAGCAAGTGAGAGGGAGAGAGAGAGAGGGAGTAAGTGAGAGGGAAAGAGGGCGATCGTGTGTATGAGAGAGTAAATAATAAAAAATGAGTGAGTGTGTGTGAGTGTTTGTTTAGATAGAGAGTGACCAAGGGAGAGAGCGTGAGCTAGTGAGAGGGAGAGATAGGGTGAACAAGTCAAGGAGTGTAAGCAATTGAGAGAGTGTGAGTGACCAAGTAAGAGACAGTGTACGAGAGAGAGATATTATGTGTAAGTGAGTAAGAGAGTAAGAGTGATTACGTGCGAGAGAGAAATAGTGAGCATGCTACTACTCTAGTGGGTAAAGCGGTTATACTTCTTTATAGTTTTTATAATTTTGCTTCATACTACTTGTGTGTCTTGGAGTTGTACTTATTATTATTTTTATAATTTCGCTTCATACTACTAGTGAGTAGTGGTTGTACTTCTTTATAATTTTTTAATTTGTCCTCATACTATTTGTGAGTAGTGTGGTTGTACTTATTTATATTTTTTAATTTCGCTTCATACTACTTGTGAGTAGTGTGGTTGTACTATTCAATATTTTTTAAGTTCCCTGCATATTACTTGTGAGTAGTATAATCAGTATTTCACTCCACTGTTTTTATTCTCACGCCGTTTAGGTTTCCATCTGACCGCCTCCGTAGTCACCAACTACAACGAGTACAACCCAGTCGGTTGTGTGGGGATGGGGCACGACGGCGGAGCGGTTGCATCATCTGGACGTTTGGGCGCACCCACTGGAGTCTTCAAAGTAGGTTGTTTCCCATCTAGAGAATAGAAAACAGAAGCAATGAAGACGGGGATGGGGAGAAGAACGTTTTTTAAAACGAAGGCAGTACAGACAAGGCTGAAAAAACACAAAAGATTCGAGCTTGCTACCAGTCATAGTGCTGATTTTGAAAAATCAATAACCAACTTGATTTCAAAGTCAACGCTCACTGCATGAAATCTGTTGCATCGCGGCAGAAGAGTCATTTTTCACCCCACTCGGTCGCTTGCCATAATGCGTTCACCTTTTCCCACTGGACGGGCAATTAGAATGAATGCTCGAATGGTGGGAAATCGTTTAGTTTTGTTTGCAAGCTAAACGGCAGTAGAGGTTTAATCACGCGGAAGATGTCATCAGCTGTTGGTCGAGCGCGGTCTATCAGTAAAGGAAGCAATCGATTACTTCTAAGACTTTGCTCAACTGAGTAGATTAGCAAGTTCTGCTGTCTTTCCTCAGGATGATCGGGGCGCTGACGCGCCCGCCAGACCGGGAATAAGAAAGAAAGAAAGTTCTGCGTCATTGATATGATTATGGGGTGAACCGGTTTCTCAGTGAACTGTCCGCGGAGGATTGTATCCAATCGGTTTCCGCCATTAGCGCTGTCCAACTAACCATATCTGTACTGGAATGAGGAACTTTGACCTGTCACCTGGCGTGTAGTGTGTGGTCTGATGAGTCCAAACTCTGTGCTCTTTGCTAATGATGGGCGATTCAGATTCACAGAGAAGCGGCTTCATACTGGTGGTTGTCCAGTTCAGTCCATGCATGGGCTGACCTTTTTGGTACGGTGGTCGGTCTTGGTTCAAAATGTCACAAGGGATCCTTATTTAGCAGCTCCTAAATTTATCAGCAGCTTAAGTTTAGGAGTAAACCCCACGCGAAATTCAAATAAGACGTCATTTTTGTCGATGACTTTAGGAGCTCGTAAATTATACGGTAAAGTCTGTGTTCTATTTTACTTGGTTAGAGAACCATTGGTCAACTAAATTTTAGGAGTTGCTAATTTAGGGGCTCCTATTTAGCAGTGTTTTATGAAACACACTTTAGCTGAACAACTATTTAGCAGCTCGTAACTCTTAAATTTAGGAGATCCTAACTGCTAAGTTTTATGTAACTGAGATGTGAACCGAATTGAGCATGTTTGTGGTTATCTTGGTAGGCTGTTTAGTTGAGCACTGATTGGCATGAATTCACGAATTGGTCTGGGACAGTTAATATATAGACATAGGAAAAACTAGCGTTTGCTTTTAATCATTGTCGGCAAGGATCAAATAGAGAAGGAAAGAAGCAGCAAGCTAGAAAGAAACCAGAACAAAAGTGATGGATGCAATGTTGTGCCTACGAAAGCAAAGAAAAGGAGCAACTGTTTAGAGTAGAAGAAGATATATATAGAGACAACTCTTGGACAGAAGAAGAGAAAGAATGCATGTATGTGAGCTCATTAGAGGAAATATGGAGGAATAGAGAGAACGGTATATCAGGTTCTCCTCTACCCAGGTTGACGCTAGACAATGTCTTGTTGTTTGGTCTTGCAGGTGTCCCTGGGCTTCGATCGTGGCCGAATCAACCTGTGCACCTGCACCTGCTCGGCTGGGCGTCGTTGGTGCTCGCACGTGGTGGCTGTCTGCCTGCATCGGATCCTCGAGACGGAGAAGGTGATGCTGAGGGCCCCGGTGTCCGAATCCCTGTCCAAACTCACCAAGGACGACCTGCAGAAGTTCGCCCAGAATCTCATCTGCCGTCTGCAGGCCACCGAGGTAGGCGAGTCTAGATATTGGCAGGGAGAGAGGGTGTAACTGAATGAAATGGAGTGAGTGTCGACGTGTATGAGAGAAATAGAGTGAGGGTTGGAGAAAGAGAGCGTGAGAAAATGGGTTAGGTTGGGGGAAAAGTGTGAAAAATATACAAGTTTGGAAGATGAGTGTGTGAGAAATAGAGTGGGATTTGGAGGAAGAGAGTGTGAGAAAATGAGTTAGTTTAGGGGAAGAGAGTGTGATAAATAGAGGAAGATTGGAGGAAGAGAGTGTGATAAATAGATAAGTTTGGAAGATGAGTGCGTGAGAAATAGTGGGGTTTGGAGGAAGCGAGTGTGAGAAAATGAGTTATTTTGGGGGAAGAGAGTGTGAAAAATAGAGTGAGATTGGAGGAAGAGAGTGATAAATAGATAAATTTGGAAGATGAGTGTGTGTGAAATAGAGCGAGGTTTGGAAGGAGAGTGCGTGCAAAATAGAGTGATGTTTGAAGGAAGAGTGTGGAGAAATAAAGTGAGGTTTGGAAGGAGAGTACGTGTGAAATAGAGTGAGGATTGAAGGGAGAGTGTGGAGAAATAAAGTGAGGTTTGGAAGGAGAGTGCGTGCGAAATAGAGTGAGGATTTAAGGGAGAGTGTGAGAAATAGAGAGGATAAGATCGACAGAAAATGGGAGTGAGATTGTTCGGTTTCCTCTTTACCGACAGCCATTGGAGTTTTTCAGCCAACCTCTCCAATATTCCCAAAGAAATATGAATAATCCATTTGCAACGGTTAGCAATGCAGTTGGGAGAGCCACATTTCAGTTATGTCCTATTGGTTTGTTGTTTTGTTTAGGCAATATTATTTCGGTGTGGTCTGTGACAGATGAAATGGGTTTCATTTCCTGCGATTCTTTCTATTCTGTATAAGACCGAGCGTATATACGCACGATGATTTTCAACTTTTAGTTCTTCGGATTTCTCTATTTATTAAAAATTAGGGCGAGGTAAGGGATGATTTGGTGTATTGATAAGCATAGAAGAACTCAAATTACAAAGCGAAATTGATGTCACCGGCGTTCATTACAGTCGCGCGCCTCTGCCATTCCCATCAATTTTTCTCTGAAAGCTTCGGCCTGGAACTTCGCTTCTGACAAGTTTCTTCCTGTATTTTCCTCCGAATCGACAGTATATAGCAGATTTCCAGGTCGATATTTGGAAAACGAAGCTTGCTGTCGATTATTCTGTTTGCTGTCGGAGCTCGTAAGACCGAGAAAATGCGTCCCCCAGTCCTCCCGTACTAGCCGCATGCCAGGCTTTACTTTCGGACTTTCTCTGAGCTATAGAGTTTTGTGATAATTTATTGTAAGAAAACCAAGGACTACTAGAATTTCAGGACAGTCAACCGCGTTTTTAGTGGTAGTTTAGCCAAGAGGCCGATTATTTACCCACAATAGAAATAGTTAGACGATAGAAATAAACGTTCATCACATTGTTACTCAATCAAACCTTTGAGAGAAATCGAGTGGTTTCAAATAGAATTCCATCTGACCACTTTGAAGGCCGCTTCTGAGCAATCAAAATTTGTAATTTTTGCGGAAGGAGGGTACTATTTTGAGAGATAGAAAGATGGCGATTGGAACAAGGAAAAGAATTCTACGCTGTTATGTCTACTTCATTCTAACTTATGGAAGTGAATGTTGGACGATATCATCACAGATGGAAAGCCGGCTTGAAGCCATTGAAATGTGGTTTTGGCGAAGAATGCTCAGAATCTCCTGGCTACACCACATTTCAAATGAAAGAGTTCTAAATAGAGCAGGAGAAGAAAGAAAGTTGATCGAAATTGATTAGAAAAGGGCAGCTCGAATTCCTGGACCATGTATGAGGAAAGAGGGACTAGAAGAAATTATAACAACAGGGCATGATTGATGGAAAAAGAGGAAGAGGACGACCTCGTCTAACATACATGGAAAGTATAAGAAAGTTGGTGCATGTGCAAGTACGAGAGGAACGGAAGGAAAGTTCGATTGTACGAAATGTGTTAAAAACCTGCAAGGATAGAGATTTGTGGAAGTCCGTGGTCACCTACGTCTTAGAAGGACAGGGTACATAGATAGATAGATAGATAGATGGTATATTTATCTAAAACTAACAAGTTCAGATTAAATAAGCATAAAAACACAAAAAATTGAAATATGATTTTGAAACTAACAAAACGTTTTGATATGGTTTTAAAACAAGGAAAAATTTTGAAATTAAAACTTTACGTCAGGTCAAAGTTAAACTTAAAACTTCTTATCAGATAAAAACGTTCATGAAAGTTTTCATTCTAAACCTGACCTCACCTACTGTGGACAGCTAGAAATTATTGGAATTTTAGATATATTTTGCTTTCCAATAATTAGGTCTGTCATCCAAGCAGTTCGTTATGTTATTTTTGTTACCATTAGCTAAAGTTCCAGGCTTTGATTGGTTAAATGGCCGGTTAAGCATGAATACGCGAATTAATTAACGAGTAGCATAATTACAAATAGGCGTTCTTTCTTAATATTTAATATCATTCTACTTTAAGTAGAATATATAAAACTTATCTTATAAAAAATACGGTTAAGAAATTGTCGCCATGATTTTATTCTACAATATACATCTGTAGGGCGGCCATCTGTGGCTCTATTGCAGTTAGTTATTATCCTCTTTTGATCCGATAGGTTGGTGGAAACTGCACGATCACACCCCGGATCCCTGCGAGATCAACACCTTTGACCTGAGTCAAGGTTCCTCCCTCTTCCAGAGGAAGACTGGATCTGGCCAGGCCAGATTCGATGCCGAACGTGTAGCCGCTTTGAAGACGGTCAAATTGTATTGTGAAGGTATCTTTAATAGATTCTATTGAGGGATGAAAATAAGAAACAAGACTTTATATTTGACGATGTCACTTACTGCAATTTTATGACACTTTTTATCCAGACACACAGACCAACAGAAACATTCACACATATAGATCAACACAATCGAGTAGTAAACCAAAGTGTGAAATGGAAAGAAGTTACACAGATCATAGCCAACACAGAAATGTGTGTAGATGTAGCCGGTGTCTGATAAACGAATTCGAAAGACGGGGATGTGTGAATTCATATCGTGTCTGATTGTTTGGTAGCTATATATGTATGTTCGTTTTGATACTCTTCCAAAGCTGCTAGCCCGAAGTTTCAGAACATTTGCACAAACACACAGACACCGACGAAATTGCATAAATGACTACTTTTTATTCCAAAATCCGACGATATATTTGCGATTAAATAAATACCCAGTAATGCAAAGTAATGATACAAATAACAACTCCCAAGTACAGTTGAGAAATAGAGCCAACTTTTCCATAGCAAGATTTAATCTAGATATAGGTAAAAAAACATTCATATTCAGACACAAAAATTTGGAATAGATTGCCAAATGTAATTAGAGAATTAAATAATAAGTCAATCTTTAAGAAGAAAGTAAAAATGTATTTATTAAATAATTAAATAAACTATTAAAATTAAGTAAATAGGGGTGCCAGCTAGATAGAAGTTTTTTCTGCTCTGGTACCTCTAGCCATACCATGGGCTTTGTTTAGGTCAGATAAAAGAAGAAAATAACAATAACTTGTATTTAACTTTTGTTCAGTTCAGGTTAATAAAATTAGTTTGTTCAATTTTTGTTTCCTATGTTTGTTTAATTTGTAAAGTCTTTGTTGTTATTTTGTTGTTGTTCTATAGTTATATTTTTTTAGCCTTTTGTGTTTATTTCGTTCCAATCAGCTGTTAATTGTTTTTTATGTCAAGGTTACTTGTTTATAGTTATTCCGTTAGCCTGACAGAACAAAATCCCCTTTTCATTTATGTTATTAATCTATTACTGTATTTGTTTAATTAAACCCAGGTGGCAAATAAAAATTTATCTTTATCTTAAGCTGGGAGCCTTAGAAATTTATTTGGCTATTTGATTAATATAATTATATTTAAAAATTAATTTTAGCCTTAGGTGAAGAAGTTTTATAATTTTATAGAATAGTTTTATGGCATAAAACCACTATTTGGCGATCTTGAACTTTCCCGCGTAAAATTATTTTTTCTGAAATAAATATATAAATCCAAAAATAGTTTGTTAATAGAAAAATAAGCAAAACAAAATCTGATAACTGATACATGACTAAAATAGGAAATAACATAGTATTACAGAAAAAATGTGGGCACTGTTTTGGTAGTCCCCCACATTTTTTGGAAAAATATTTCTAAATATCAAACATTTATTTTTAATAAAAAATGAATTTACCGCAGTTTCTAGAATGGAAAACACAAAAAGTCGTACAAAAAGTGTGCCCCAAAAGTCACAGAAATGGGTATACTTCATGAATATGTTCCAAGAGATTCTGAAATAAATCCTGGCCATAGCTCTGGTGCCCCATAAATTCCAAAATATAGGAATCCAAACAGGTTCGATGGATGCTACATTCTCTTTTGTTGTTTTGCTTGACATCGACTACCAGTAAATAATATCAATCAGTTGTGTTAATGTAAGGTGGCTGCCACTAAAAAAAGAATTGGTGCAAAGGTGCGCTAAATTAGAAATTTAAACAATTGAATGTTTTTTGGAAAAATAATTTAACGAGGGAAAGTTCAAGATCGCCCACTATTTTGCCAGTTTTTTAATGACGTGCAACAATCAATTTTCAGTCACTGTTTCAAATTTTGATTCAATTTGTAAAAAATTAGAGGACTTTGATTTTGAAATAAAATCTAGTATTTAAATAAAAATATATCAATACAGTAACACTTCTACAGGGTTTGTTACAGTTCCTTAAAAGTCTTATTTTTTAAAAAGTATTTATTTTCTTTAAAATGTCTTTAATTTTTTATGATTTTGTGACAATTTTCTATTTTTACTATATACTGGTATGTTTGTGATTTTGTTATAGTTATAATTATTTAAATTGATGTTCTCTCTTTTTTACATAAAAACTTGATAAGTGTTAGTTGATTTTTTAGATTTATTTGCAGTACTGTAATATCCAACTATAATATAATTATTAAAAATGCTGGGAAGAAGCATGATCTAACATTTTAACCAACTTTGTCTTTTTATGATAATAATTATTTACCTTTAATTTTTAGTTACCTATTCAACTAAAGTCATATTTAATACATAGATAGTTATTCAGGTTATCTTTCACTTTGTCACCTCCCAAATTTTATTTTTAATAATAATTTATTTTTTGAAGAAAAAACATGGAGCATGTGTATTTTAACATATATATATATATATATATAATATCAAATATATAATTATACAAACCAAAGGATATTGGTCACTTATTTGACTAATTAGATTATTAAATCGCTGATTTCTAAAATGCTGATTCCAATCAAACTCGTCCAAATAGGACAGAAATGGGCATTTGAAGTACCATACATTCGGCGGAATTTGTTTTTCACATTACCCACAAATTTCTGAGTATGATTAACAGTATATGGATAATAACCCAAATTATCTAGCACAATATAACCTCTCTATTCATCAGTTCAAATAGACATACCCAGTGCCACATCCTCTTGAATAGTCCCACTTAGAGTTGGTCCATTTCGTCTTTCAACAATTCCGCCTACTATCCAATGTCCGTCATGGTGCTTGCTCACTGTGTTGATATTTGGCATAAGAAAATTTGCTTACATCAACGATAATGACAAAATCATTGGGACCTCTGATAAGTACAGGATTGTTAGTCATAGTGGTAGAGCACACTTTGTGTATAAAGTTCAACCAATCAGTGATAGTATTACAAGAAAATCCTGTCTCATGCTAGATATATTTATTTATTAAGTTGTCACTCCAGAAGTATATAATTTACAAACAGTCCAAAATCTTGAGATGTAATCCCTCAAAATATGAACCTTTGTACATTGAAACATGTGTCTTACACACCTTAATGGTGCAAAGTCCAATGCCAGTGGTAATTATTCTCAGAATTTGCACCCAGCTTACTATCTTTCCAAGTGCATTGATGATTATTTGAATCGAACATCACATTTGGAAGAAGACCATACTGGTTACAGAACATAATAGCCGCTTCTTCATCAGGTACTACATTTTAAAAAAATCGTTCAAATATGAATTTGTCTGGAAACGCAAGTATGGGATTCATTTTGAGTGAAACTAAAACACATGAAAACAAATTATATTATGAAATTGATATGAGTGATAGAACGACCGTACTCAATCACGTGTATATTTGGTGTGTTCTTCTAGAAGCCAAGAGAAGTCTTAATCGCATGTGCACACACAATAGGACATATAGTCATTGGCCGTGAGATGTGATTGGCCCAGAGCCTCCCCTCCTAATGTAGTTCGACTACCTGGCCGAATCGAGGCGGAGGGAGGCCCCTGCTCGCTCTGGCCGAGTGGCGAACAGGGTGTCATCGGAGGCGGCTCCTCGAGTGAAGTGGTACCTCGATGACGTCTGGGGGAGGGGTCCGTATTTTGCACCATCTTCCTGGCCGTCGTTGAGGCGATAGGTATAATTCCCGAGCACTTCGAGAACACGGCGAGGCTCGGAAAACGGCGTGTGTCCCTTGGGCACTTGGGGAAGTCGTGTGTGCACTGCGTCACCCATGCGGTAGAGACCGCGAAACACAGGCGTGACTGGGTGTGCCGAATCGCCGTTGTCGCCATCGACGTCGACGTTCTCTGTGATAGGAGAGGGAGCTGGCCGTCGGGAGGGTTGGAAGTTGGTCCGCATGCCCTTTGAAGAACAGTTCGGCTGGACTCTCGGCGTGGGGGGTAGGGCTAGTAGCTCGGAAGCTGAACAACATCTCCTGAATGCCCACTCGAAAGCCCTTCCTGGCCGTAGTAAAAGTCTGGGCTTCGTGCTTCAGGTACCAGTTGAAAACTTCTACCATTCCATTTTGCTGGGGTGTGTGCACAGCTGAGCGGTGGTGTGCGATGTCCCGCGAGGACAGAAATTCCTCGAATTCTTGCGAGGTGAATTGTCTGTTGTTGTTGTTGTTGTACAGCAGGTCTCGTCAGGGGAGCCGGGACTCCCTCAGATACGAGTCCACCGACACG
>JAUYWV010122479.1:0-28201 GCA_032274565.1 Nematoplana nigrocapitula
TAGGTTATGAGTCCACCTCCTCCAGTTTCTTCAAAGTTAGTCAGATCTCTGTCATGTCTGAAAAGGTGGAAGTCATTGATTTCAATTGTTGAGTCAGAAGTAGATTCTTTTAATTTTGTTTCTTGAAGATTTAATATGGATATATTAGGCCAAATATTATAAGTAAGATGATAAAATTCTGTAAATTTGGATGATAGACCATTTATATTATGAGAGAAAACAAATGGGTATGAAAATATGGAAGGTTGTTCAGTAAGAATTTGATCAAAAAAATCTACAGGAATGCTGGCAATAATAATATCTGGAGTTGGAAGGAATGAGTTTTCAGAGGTTGTTTCTAGGGTTAGTCATTTCTGTGCTGTTGGTCTGGGGACAATTTGGCCATTTCTTATAATTACATCTTCTTTGTTCTCTCTTCTTTGCTTGTATTCTTTAAGAAGTTCAGTATTTTCATCTTGCTGTTTCTTGGTCATGTCCTGTGCAATGGAGATATTCTGAAGTGGAGTATTTTTCAGCTTTTTG
Source organism: Nematoplana nigrocapitula (assembly GCA_032274565.1). NCBI lineage: Eukaryota > Metazoa > Platyhelminthes > Proseriata > Nematoplanidae > Nematoplana > Nematoplana nigrocapitula. Next base: position 523 of record JAUYWV010122479.1, read on the forward strand.
GCATTTTTTAGTATTTGTATTTTGTCATTTTGATTTTGGCAGACAATTATGAGTGGTCTTTTCTTCTCTTCTGATTTTTTTCCAACTTTCTTGGTTTGAAGTAATAGATTTGTTAGTTCTAGTGTAGAGAGTAATTTACTTGCTTGTTCTTTTTCTTCTTGGTCAGAGTTAGTTTCACTTAGGCCAAATACAATAAGATTGTTTCTTTTTTTCTCTCTCTCGTTGATCTCCAATATTATTGCGGTTTCAGTTGATTGACTGTAATTGATTTCAAGTTTTGACTTTGTGATTGGGTTTTGTGTTGGGTTATTGCTATTGGGTTTCAATTTCAGATTTTGTAGGTCCTTTTTTAGTTCTTCATTTTTTGTTTCAATCGTATCAAGCCTTGAGGCTAGTTCATTTTTAAGATCTACATTCTCTTTTTCTATGGCCTCCAACCTATTTGCCAAGTCTTTCTCCATTTGATTGAATTTGGTATTAAGCCTTGTTGCCAAGTCTCTTTCCATTTGAGCAAATTTGGTGTCAAGTAACAACGTAATAGCTTCTAGAGTAAGAGTACTGTCATTTTTTGTGCCAGCACGCTCTTTTTTTAAGAGGTCAATTAGTTGTGGCTTGCTTAACTTACTAAAATCTTCCATTTTCAAATTTTTGCATATGTTTTTAGATGTTCCTCTGTATACCCGTTGATTAAGTCTTTGGCCTCGCCGCAGACAGTAAACCATCCACTCGTGGCGAAAAATTTGTCCTGCGCGGCCAGTCGATTTTATTTCAGTAGAACTTTTGTTTGTTTAACCCATACAACGAAAAATGCGCGTGCTCAAAAATTGTTCGCTGTGACATTAGAAAGCAATATTTGTACTCAGTTAGTATATATACAAATAGCTCTGTGTACTATATACAATGTGTCTCTGGCGCCTGGTGATCCTTCAAAGTTCACTAAGAGGCGCTAACTGGTGAAAGTTTCAACAAGTTTGACTCCACTGAGTGATATTTGAAAGGTGACATACGCATAGATTTGCAATAAGTAGTACTTAAGCGCTTATCTGTTGTCTGAGTTGATATTGGCGCCACATTCTCCCGGTTGAGACAAATTATGCACATGTCGACCTAACTCATGGTGAATTTATATGCAAGTGCATGTTATTCCATATACACTCTCTGTGTAAAAAAGTGCATGGTAGTGCTTAATAAAGAAAATACTCTATGCAAACGTGCAATAATACGCGACATAAACGCCTAATTTGACATTAGAATAACAGCAGAACGTAAAAGAAATGCGTAATGCAAAAGTTGCTATATACGTTTCGTCAACACAGCATCCTATAGAAACAACATAATCCGACCATCTGGCGTAAATAATTTCCTAATCAAAAACATCTCCTTATGTTTCATATACCAGTAGTAATACTACGTTTACTCAACGCTAAGTCACCCTGACTCCCCCCGACGTATTTCACCAGTATATTAGAGTACACATCATAGGTTGATTTAGTCGAAATAGTGAAAAGTGGTGGGAAAAACGAGGAAATTACCTTGCAATGGGATTTGCACGTATCCACATCTCGGTCGCAACTCTGGAAACACTGAAATAATAGGAAAAGCGACTGTGAATTTGCTGAATAGGATCTGATTGCTCACTAGTCGAATTAAACTGAACAATTCAAGTGATAAATATTATTATCTTTAATTCAAATTCAGAATTTATACCAAATTGAAACGTGATCAAATTTACAGAAATCCCTAAAATTTCAGGACCTTTATATGTCCTGTATATTTAGAGAGAACAAGTTAGATAAACAAAATGTTAGGCGGTTGGAAACGAGGAAGAATCTATATGTCATTGTGCTAGAAGACTGCAAAAGCAACCAAGAGTATCCCAGGGAAGCCACATGCGCTATACCGACGAGACATTCCTGTTGATTCATCATGTATATGCAAAAAATAGAGTTCTGCTTTTAACGCCGTAATAGTGCCTAAATATTGATCGCAGCGTACACAGAACAGTAATTAAAATCCAGTTATTAAATAAACACAGTGTGTGTGGGGGGGGCGATGTTTCCTCCATCAAACTACGTTTTTTGGGTCTTAAATTGCACAAGAAAAAAGATTACCAATCTCCTCTTTAATTAGGGCTGCAACTTTTGACGCGCGCTTGCGCACGCCGTCAAGGGTTAGTTAGGGGGGGGGGAATGGAGCGATTTCCTTCAAGTGATGTCTACATGGAACAGCGCGGGAACAATGAAGGAGCTGGAGGGGGGACCTCGATGAGACTGAGCCCCTTTCCACCCCTCCCAACGCCCGGATTATTTGCTCTCCCACTCGAGGGAGTCTGGAACTGACAGTCTTCACACCGAACTCGACTCGAGTATGTAGCAAGATGGCAGAAGCAGAAGAAGACGAACACGAGGCGCCATCGTCGGGGAGACAACTCACAGGAAGGGGCCTTGCGCAAGAAGACCGTTTAACATAGGAGCGCCGCGTGCGTCGTCGGCTGCTGCTTGCCACCCCAACTTCGGTTGACTGGTGGTTGGTTGGTTGGCTGAATCATCGAGTTGGGCTTTTTGAAGAGAACCGCGCACACTCATTGTGGCCCACACACAAATCGAATTTAAAGAATCACCGGGCGTCGGACGGAGAAAGTTGGGAACAAAGCCACAACAATTCTGATGCTGTTGGACCGACCCCCGAGGGGTTTCGAACTCGATCCGTACAGATGGCAGATGGTGGTGGCGGTTTCACTGATTGTACAGATAGACAGGGCGGATGGGGAGGGGAACCCGGACGACGGGTGCTCTAATCCAACAATTTTGACACACAATTAGAGGTTGTCCTTGGTCTCCAGAGAGAAAGAGAGCAACTCTAGCTTGCTCGTTGAGCACACTGTCTAAATTTATGCACACTATCACATGTTGCATATATCACTATATGCTGACGCAACAGTCATAACAGAGAATGAAGCTTAGACGTTGATGTACTTCCTGTATATACGAGCAGGAGTCCCTCAAGGCTTAATTCTCTAACCCTACCTGTTTACTGTCTACTTTTTTCATTGTGTTCTGTTAAAAGTTCCACTTCAAGTGCAATTTTTGTCCACTGTTCACATTGGTTGGAAAGAGGACACGATATTATACAACATAGAAGTAACCTGTAATTGCGCCTAAAACATTAGCTAAGTCAAAATCTTCAAGTTTGCCCTAATAATAGAAGTAGAATCGAGTTCGACTCTGTTCCCGCAACAATATTACCTGCTTGGCTGTGCTTTGTACTCACATGTTTCCCCTATATACAGCAAAACGATTTTCGCTTCTCTCCACATTAACACACTCAACTCGTGAATCTCCAACCTGTTTAATCTGATTTCGTTGTTGCCCGCACGTTTCTGCCTGTTCCGCTAACTTGTATAAACTTTCCCGTTCCCCTTTATAGCTTAGCCAGCAGAAATCATTTTGTCGCAGAGTACTCCATGCTGTTTTTTCTATACTTTCTCCGACATGCCTGACGGATCTTTTTCTAAACGCTTAACTTGCATTGCTATGCTATATATATACAATACAAAAGTCGAAAACCATGGGTATACCTATCTTTATCCACGACCCCTCAACTATAGTATACACAGCACATTTATATAGATATATAGGCCACACCTTGGCCAGTCAAACTGCCGATACTCATGCGCGTTCGGATACAAGGGTTGGAAAGAAGATTAACATGGGTTATGAAAACATGTTGATTGATTGTGTAATATATAGTCTATACACGGCAATCCTGTCCGTCGCCGCCCATCCACACTATATGTATACACAGCTGTATCCGTGTTCAAATACCTCCTGGTGTCAAGAGGTTAAAGAGTAAAATCACTCTTGGTAGGGAAGGAGCCGGCCACTCATCGAATGGAAAACTATGAAGAGAAATACCATCATTTACATATAGAGTTATAGTTGGTCAGACACAGTGACCGGGTAAGAAAACAAGAAACTCCATCAGGCGTCCAGTTTTACGCTGCTCTTCTTTTGAAAACAGACTACCTATAGAGTGGGATAGCTGGTAGACAGGCGTGAAGTTGACGCCCTCACCCTGCGTGCTGCATGATTTCATAACTCCCTTGATCCCTCCCTCCCTCCCTCCCTCTCCTCGCCCTCCCCGCCTCCTCCTCCATCTCAGATCTTCGGCACGCATTATTGGACAACTCCAAGCTGCACCGCCTATACACTTTCCACGTATATGGTACACTACAAACTGCATACGGTCATGTACAACAACAGCACCATGACGTCGACCAAGTCCATCGTCGTCGACGGTGCAGGAGAGCGAGAAAAGTTATTTACTTTTTACACAGCGTGTAATGATTACCAGTAGCTCCGTGCATGCACCGCGCACATTTCCCCTAAATGCACAAATAATATACAAGTCGCGCGGCCTGACATGCCGGTCAACTGTCCTGGAAAAAAACATCTATACCGTATATCGCCTGGAACGCGGAAGTCCCTTCGTTCACCCAATCCGCGCCAAATTATTTTTTTAGTTCTAATAAACTGAGACAGGACGGACATACAATGAATTAACTTTATACACTCAATATGAAGAGACACCTACCTTCTGAGTGCATCGACCTTCGCGGTCCTGCCGACAGGTAGCCAGAATGGAATCTTCCAAATCTCGCGTCGGTGAAGGCTGTTCATTCTGGAAGAGATTTGGGAACTATATATGGATAAGGGATCATCTATATATATTGTTTATAGTCGTTTTGAAAAAGCAAATAAAATGTCGCAACGCCAAAACGGTATATATACAAAATATCTTTTAGATCCGGGAACCTTTTACCGTCTATATACATAAACTACACTTTATATGCCCCATCCGCTTTAGAGTTTATTTTAGAAACTGTACATGCTGACTCATCGAAAAAATACACCTATACAACTACACCTAATGTGCAATCGTCCATATAAAAAGTTTATTTATGCATTGATCAACGGGAAAAAATTGTAAAAATAATTTTAAACCAGCATTATTCATTCCACATAATCACCGTTTCTCACTATAAACATCCTGTAACCCCTCGAAGATTCTCCTTACTTAGCATCACCATCAGTGACCAGAATCACTGCAAAGATCTACACTCCCAATTTGTCTCTTTGTGACTTTTTCCTGCGTTTCTTGTATCAAAAAGAGACTTCGAGGTAAGCGATTTGGTGATGACGATGCCATCAACGCAGCGTATCGCCAGTGCCTCAGTGACCTGTCCGAGACTGGGTTACAGAAGGGATTCCTCATGGCTTGGTTCCCCATTTGGAAATAGTTTGCCGAGAAACTGTGATTTATATAATTATGATGAATGAGGTTTTTTGTTTATCTTTTTAACTGTCGTGTTGATTAATGTAAATTACAGAAAATGACTGAAAATGCTATAAAATGAATTCATTCTGTTCTTTTCCGGTAAAACGTGTAAAAGACGGATTAATCGCTCGGAAAAACTTTCATTTTTATGTCATTTTTAGCATATATATGGTTTCTATTGAACAGTAGACTGTGTTATGTATTAAGACTATCACAGAATTTCTGGAGAGAAGAAGTGTTGAAATAAAGCGATAAGGTGTCATTGTTGATGAATCAACTATGTGGCAGTTTAAAGCGCAATATTTGTATTCAATTTCTGTACATATAATTTCTGCACCCTCAGACAAAATACGTACATGTATATACACATCTACTATATTCTGAGCTAATTAAACCGTATAGTTCAACAAACAAACAGTCATGTTTCTCGTAAGATAGTTGTTCTAAACTGTACAAGTCTCATAAAAATTGTTGTTATATACTGTATATACAGCGAAGAGACGCACTTGCATTTTCTTGACATGGCATTAAATAACACTTTCCCCGAAGTGAAGAAAAACACTTTAATCAAACTGGCTGATCAGTTTAGTTAAACAAGTTATTTTATATGAACCTTTTTGTAACCAACTTATCCACTCCGGTCATTCACTGCCAAGCCAACCGGAAAAGACGAATGTACAAGTGTGCGTATATACTGAGTTGATTTGTTTTCTTTACATGACAAGATTTACCAAATTTGACAGTATATATACAGATACACACATGACGGACTATTTGCACTTCGTGGAGGGGGCTTTATCTCGCCGCTATATGAAAGAAATAAAGCTCGGTGCACATGATCGGGATAATTTGGCACTGAGGAACGAGTAATCATCACAGAGTGATAGGACTAGACGAAATAATCGTATGAATATTCGCAGACTTAGGCTCTGAGGCCAGTTATATGGAGGAGTGAGGTTAGCAAATATTAGGCCGCCGTACATGCACGTGCTGATATGCAATCTGTTGACAATATGAGTAACGAATGGGTGACTAAATGTCATATTATAATAACTGAACATATTCCACCAATTCATTTGAAAAAATCTAACTTCAATTTCGCATAAAATTAATTTGTGATATGCAGGAGTTGATAATTGGAAACTATTTGGCTACAATGTATACCGGTCAGGCTGACCGCAAAGTCTGCCGACAGCTTTCCCACGATCTCTGTAGAGTTGCGTTCGCGGCTTACTATACTGTCCAGAAATTCGGTCATTGTAAGACACTTTCTCCCGAAAAAGGCAAGCATTGTGTCCAGAAACTCGGACATTATACGACACTTTCTCACGAACAAGGCAGTCAAAAATTCGAATTTTAAATGGTCTCTGCATATATGTAAAGTCTAACTTCACATCGCAAAGTCGCATATGAAAAGTTATATACGCGCGATTGAATTTTAAAATCTTATACATATTTGAAAATATATGTTTAGGTATACTGTATGTAAGTTCCCCAAAAACATGGAACACCCTATATATTATAAAGTATAGCGGTCGAGGACTCTCCGTATACTGTATACTGTATACATATGTATATACATGTATGTTACCTGTATAAAAATATACTTTTTAACAGTTATTCCAAAACCATGTCTGATGTTACTTTTTGAACCTATATATAAAATCGAAGCTACTTTATTTGAAACTGGAGGTGTAGTTCTACATTTTTTACTATAGTCATGTAAAACCACAATTAATCAATCTTATTAAATTCTAAAAAATATAATACAAATTTATCCAAATCTATCTTATATATAGTTCTCCTATACTTTCATTTCAAATCTTATACGCGTGTGATATACAATTGTCATAACTTTCCTCTATATAGCTGTATCTGTCTTTTAATTAATTGAGTACTTATACTGGAATACAATGTTATTTTATAGTTACCGTTTATATAGATGAACCTACGTTTGTACAGTACTGTATATCGTCAGAATGTTTTCGCCAAGTTAACCAGATTATATCCGATTTTTCTTTATTTTCGAATCAGTACATTTGTACAGCCATTAATAGTTTCGAGACATATTTATCAACTTTTAAATTTTACTCTGAATTTTTCACGAGACACCGACAACCATAATAGATACTGTCTTTAGAGCGTAAAGGAACATAATTGAGTGCAAATCATTTTTATTACTTGATCAACACTGATCTCATGATCTGATTAGCGCTCGTATTTCATAAAAATTCTTCGCGGATGAATGAGCAGAAGAACATTGTCAATTCCCGCTCAGTTTAGTCTCATACAGCAAAAAACTGCAAGAAAGCTATTAAGGAATGCAAAAGTTAGCTGTTTTTTTCGGGGGAATTCTTGGCCGGTTTTTCACCAAAACTTTTTCCTATATATCTGTCCCGCATGCACAGACTACAACAGCTCGCCTTTCAAGGGAAAGTTGAGAATGATTGACAGTTGCTCAAGAGACACTGGAACGAAACTGATCTATACCGCTTGGCAGTATATACAAGTGAGAGTAGTCGAACATGTCCTATACATGACGAAAGTGAATCCTTCTCCATGCACTGTTATACTCGCTCCCCGGCGCTCATATAGAGAACACCCCGTTGTGAATCACCAGGACACACATAGTCGCAGCGTTCGAGTCTTCAGGAGGTGCCAATGACTCACGCAGAAAAGGCAAATGAGAAAACTTAAGATTACATTGTTACGATATCTCAACGATGTCTTGCCGGGCGTTTCATCCAATTCTCCCCCAGATATAGTCTACCAGCCATGTAGACTGAGGAGACCGAATGCGGAATTAATGTGTCATTTCGAGATTGGGAAGGAACGCGTGAGCCTAGGAAATATGGTTGTTATTCATTAAGATATACAGAAGAGCACAGTATAACAAATGGTCACTGACAAACTGTACCGAGCTCTCTCTGTGTCCTCCTTTAAGCCACTCGACTTGACAATGGAATACTTGATAAAATAAAATTTGGATACCTATAATGAAATTTGGCTGTTAAATTAACGAAACCGAACATGGACCCGAATAAAGAAGTCTAGCTATAATTAGGCGCGAATCTAAAATACGCGGCGACAGATGGTGCGCAAACCTCTGTTCCGGTAAACTTCGATATTTGATTTGTCTAAAATTTACCAATTTTCCTAGAAAACACAACTATACTGCGTATATCAGTTTTACCAAACATTTTACAGTGTGTTTTTTGTTTCGTACGCAGCTAGTTAAAAACATATTATCACCGTCTAAAATGATTATTTTATATTTATATATTTATTGATATAAAAAATCTGACACCGAAAGAAATAATTAGCAATTATTTACACTGGCAATTAGTAAAATCTATTTTTTACATCAAACTTTAGTAAATTTAGCGGGTTTCTAAAAAAATTACAGTTTTACACCATAAATGAGTAAAATATTATAGCGTTTATTTAAAATTACGAAAGAGTAAATTTACTCTTTCTGCTGAAAAAGAACCGAATTTTATTTTTATGAAAGAGTTATTTTACCTCTGAAAGTGTAAATTTACACATTTATCAATATATCACAATATTACTCATAAAATGTGTAAAGAAAAACTTTTTAAAGAGTAAAATTACTCTTTTTTAAATTTTACAGTGTGGTAGATAGAGGTTTAGACACCATGACTCAGGCTCCACCTGTACCAAGTCCGCTTTCTTTTTAGCTTTTGATAGAAAAGAGCGACGTTTTTTCACCTCGTCCAACAGTTGCCTTCTTCTCCAGTGTCTTGTCCGTTTACCCTCCAACCGACCTTTCCGCACCAGCTCTCCCAGATGGTATTGATGACAGTGCATACACTCTCCAGCCCTCCTCAGCACTTCCTGGTTTTCAACGCTGTCCCTTCAGCTGAGATTTGCCATCCTTATCTCCTCTTCACCACACAGCCTCATTTGGGTGATATTACACGGTTTAGCATCCCTTCTGAGACACTTTGTATGCCCAAGTTAGATGTATCTACCGGCACGGCCTCTCAGAGGAATCCGTGTCGGTGGACTCGTAACTGAGGGAGTTCCGGCTCCCCTGACGAGACCCGCTATACAACAACAACAGCCTCCGGAGTAGAAGGTGCCAGGGAGCCCAGCGCCCCGTCCTCCGGAGTAGAAGATCCCAGGGAACCCAGCGCCCCGACCTCCTGAGTAGAAGGTTCCAGAGATCTCATAACGTTGTTTGTCGGAACAGGACAATCGCGCCTCGAGAAAGCGGATGGATGGGGGCACGTCCCTTTGCTGACAACCCTGCTAGAGCTTACTGCATACCTACATCTTTAATATCTAATTAAAAGATTTTATGGCTTTCAAAAGCAGTGATAATTATGTTGATTAATTATTTATCTCAATAACAATTCCCAGATCTTCAACATAAATCCCGGTAAATGCTGTTGATAAAATTCAATGTTACGCATGACAGAATACATAAAAAACGATATTAGAAAAGTTAAATTTCAGTCTACATCCTCAGTCGCAGTTTGTTATAACTTTTAATCTAGACAGAATAAATCTGGAAAATTCAAAAAGATCCACATGATATATAGCCCATTTATTTCTTTTTTAATTCGCTGTTTACAATTTTTTCTCATATTTTTGCCAGACACAAGAAATAAAGAAACGTTAGTATTTAAAAAAATAATATTTTAAAAGTTTCTAGAAAATTGCTTTAACTTATAAAATAGGCATTAGTGAGGATTTTTTGTCATCTAAAAACGGAAACACGGGTCATAAATTGCATACAATATCAACTTTGTTCGGCGAACGGGTAGGAAGTCAGTAATGAAATATCGCATACTACAGTTCGCCTGAACTAAAATTAACATCAAAAAACTAAATTTGTATATAATTGCATTGACAAACTTCTGCCAAAAAGCACAAGAACGTGATAATGGTGCACGCAAATCTCGCATGTGAAAAGACAATATATAAAAATTGTTCTATTATTATTTTATTAGTACTTTTAATTACGGAGACCGTAATATCATTTTTTCCGTTGTTCATCGTTAGACACAGAATAATAATATTCTCATATGCATTTAACTGTATTTATTTTATCTTAGACACAGGAAAAGCAGTCCAGCTTTCAAAGGAGATCAGTATGCCAAGTAATGCATGTAATACAAAAACAACGGAGGCCTCTTATTTTCTCACCTTCATGCGGAAAAAGGTGATACTAGTCAGTAGATCTACAGTCGATTTGAGGTCTTGAAGTTTTTCTCCTTCCGAGGCCGGAAACGAATTCTGAAAAGCAGTCGGAAAAGATGAAAAAACTTGTGTGTGAACTGACAAGGCCCACTGCATGACTATATCGAATTTTATCACGTATGGTTGCTCCAATCTTATCTAAACAATCCTCACTATACTTGACTACATTTGCTAAACACCTGTTCCATATACTCCAATATATAATACAGGCCCGTAGCCAAGAATTTTCAAAGGGGGGTGCACTTTATAGTCAATCAGACGCTTCATAGTAAATTAGGCGCCTATATACCAGGTGTCCCAAATTAAAAAATATATATATAACTGAGTGCATATATCTTTGTTAATACAACATTAATTTGAATGAAACCTAAGTATATCATAAGGAAGAGGAAACTCATAGTTTGATGTGTTGATTAAATTGAAAGTTTTATGGTTTATTATCAAATTTGAAATTAAAATATGTCATTTTTAGACTACAATAAAATAGATGCAGAATACAATTTAAAATCATCGCATTGGGGGGTGCACCCCCCCCCCCTGCCTACGGGCCTGTAATACACTTTTCCAACAAAGGCAACTGGCATTGTAATTGCATATCTTCCTATCTATAATTAGAGAAATCTATGTATGTATGTATGTGGGTATGTCTGACCGGTATTTTTCTCCCAACTCTCTTGACGGATTTGAATGCTTGATGACTCAAAAGAATGCTATGCCAATGGGTAACATGGGAAAAATAGCCACGAGATGTAAACTTTCTAATTGAGAGGCCCACAGCAGAAAATACCCCCCAAAACCATGTTTTTGCTACATAAATCAATATGCTTCAGATAAGGAATTTGAATTCTGCAGTTGACGATATGCTTCAGATAAGGAATTTTAATTCTGCAGTTGACGATATGCTTCAGATAAGGAATTTTAATTCTGCACTAGGCGATATGCTTCAGATAAGGAATTTTAATTCTGCAGTTGGCGAGATGCTTCAGATAAGGAATTTTATACATATATTTATACATACATACATTTATCTAATTATAGATAGGCTTATATATACTAACGTTATACGGGTAATCCTACTTGTATCGTAAGTTATCTTTAACTACTAATACTTTGCTTGATACAGAATAATTCAAATTTAAACTCAAATTTCACGAAATCAGAGTCTAATTTGGACAAGTTGCATTCTTCAGAGGCAGATTTAAAGCAATGGGCAAACTGTCAAGACACTGAAAAATGTCTGCAGCACACAACAGACTCATCGCCTTGTTGAAGAACTCTGCGCCTTCCTATGAGACCTTTAGATGTTGGATGCGCAGTTTTGAGAGTGGGCGTGTGTCAACAGTAGATAAGGAGCGATCTGGACAATAACTGGCCTTTCAGCGTGATCGGCTAGAGTTTCTCAAGCGTGTTGTGGCCTGTGAGGAGACCTGGGCTTACGTCTTCGAGCCTAAACTGAAGTGTCATAGCAGCGAGTGGCTTTGAACCGTCAGCACACGGAGAGAACGAATCACTACAAAGAGTGGAATGCCTTCCTCTCCCGTCCATAAAAGGGCTTCAACAAGGTCAAGTATATTAACTAATTAATGTCTTTGTCGTGGGTGCCAAACGAGATATTTTAAAACTCTGGACAGAAGATATTACTGAAAACTCAATAAATCTAACAGACCTGCCAAGGTAAGCGCCGGATAAATAATTGCATATATAAAGCTGTTCCTTCTATAATCAATCAATAAAATGAAAATCTGAGCTAGAGTGAACAAGGACAAGAAAAGGTTACCAAAAGACATGTGGCGTGACACAGTCAATGACTGTGGATTGGAAGTTTTTCTATATATTTATGAATGATTTTCCTTTTGAAATCACTACTCATCGTTTTTGCATTGGGCCTTTTAAAACTTTGCATGTTGCATGCCCTTGAATGACAAAATAGGCGAAATCATATGGAAAACCTAAACTGCTTCAGTCAGTCAGTGCCGTCTCCGTCTCGGAGGTTGGGTACCATGTTTCGCCAGCTCTTCCGATCTTGTGCTTTTCGTTGCGCATTCTAAGTAGCTCATTCCCGTTCATTCGTAGATGTTGTTCATCCAAGTTGATCTCTGCCTCCCTCGAGCCCTCTACTTTTCCTCCCAACGGAGTCTTTTGTAAGGAGTTGTGACGAAGAGTGTGACCCAGATACTCCAGTTTGATTTCTTGTACTCGTTCCCAGAGGCATCTTTTCGTTCTTGCCATCACTATAGCACTTCATGATTGCTCTTCTTCCACGGTATTTGAAGCATCCTCCCCAGACATCACATTTCAAAAGCTTTTAACATTCTCTCCATTGGTTAACTTATCGTCCATGTTTCCACGCCATACAAAAGAGATGACGAAATGTATCATTTTACCAATCTCAATCCCGTATCAATACACAACTTATTTGATGTCAGCAACTCCCTCATATTGGAGAAACTACTTCTTGCTATCTCAATTCATATAATTATTTCCTTTTCAAATTTTCCATCCTCGGTTATCAGATGTACGCGTTCCAACTTCTTATTGTTTATTATGACCTTAATCCGGCCTCCATTTCCTGGAAATTACCGAAATTACCGTAGTTTTGGTCTTTTTCACGTTCACTGTCATCCCAAACAGCATTCCTTTTTCATTCACTCTATCAACGATATTCTATAACTGATCCTCTGATTCTGCAATTAAACTTAAACGTAAACTTAATTTTGTTCCAAAACTTTGGCGGAACTTAATTATCATATTATAAGTTAGTTACACTGTGCACGCATATGTCGGTGGTGCGATATATTGTAGTGTAGGTAGGTGGAATTAAAACCAGAAGCACTCAAAGCCAACTGTAGAAAATTAAAAAAATAAAGTTTGCACAAATTATTGAAAACAGAGAGTTCGGCAGTGTCTTTCTCAACTTTATCCGTCGGGATGAGATAAAAAACAGTATTTATTCAAACAACCTTCGTTTAGACTTGAAATTACCAATAGTGCATTGATTAACGTTGACTACCAATGTTGCTTTGTGTTGTGTAGTCACATAAAAAACGTATTCATCAAAATAATACAAAACCAAGGACTATACCAGAATATTCTAGTAGTCATTGTAAAAAACTTACCCGATAGCAGGAAAGACTGATTCGTAAAGAATTGTGCAACTGATCCAGAAGTTTCACAAATTTTTCTTTCTAAAATTAGAAAAGTTAGAGGAAAATTGAGTCAATAAGGCGCAAATGAGCAAGTGTAGGTTAATTAGAGGAGGACAAAGGCACTAATGATTAGAATTAGGCAGGAGCTCGCCGAAAGCAATTTTCCTTGGCTTGGAAATCAATAGAATGGATTTTCCAAACGAAAAGGGGCATTTGCGAATATATTTTGCAGTAAAATGAACAAAACAGACTGCTATACTTGGCTAACAAAATAATTCGCGGTACAGACTATTTTTAAAGTCCATGTTCAGAACCATTTAGATATCTTTAAATTTAGCAACATTCTGCTCAATTCCTCGAATAATGACGTACACATATAGATTTCTGAGCGTATTAAATTTCAAATAACAGCTAGTCATATTTACTATATTGATAGCAAAGCATAGTTGGTCGGACATGTTTTCAGCGATTTACAAAAATACATGATGATACAGGATGATACAATTCAATTAGTGTCATTTTGAATCAGTTTAACGAATTTCAATACATATACCGTTAACAGATCCCCATCTCAATTTTTCAGATACTGCCAACTTTGCTGGACGAAGTGGTCTCTTCATTGAAAAAAACAACAACAAAATTGCTATCTAAGCATTTGGTAATTTATGCTTGCGGCGAGGTTATCAATTTTCAGTTTTGTTTAAAAAACTGCTGAATTGAGTCTTTATAGTAATAGTTTCGCGGCATTTCTCTCCACTGAATACTGGCAATATGACTTCCATGGAAATAATATTTAATCAGGTTAAATCTCAAATAAAAGTCAAAATCACCATTACGGTAATTTATTAGATCAGCTATACTACTACGGTGGGAGATTAACTGTATAAGAGCTTTGGAAGCTAACGTTCCGCTGATAACAGTGTTCGTACGCTTCTCTCAGAATCATTTCCCCTGAATTATATTTTTTCAAGATATCAAATGGTCCAATTTTATAATAAGTAATATGAGCACGTGGTAGAAAGTCCATTGTTCACAGCGATTAGATCGGGAAATTATCTCATTGTCGTCCAAAATAAATTCTGAAACAATGCCGCTATTTATGTTTATTTCATATTTAGAAGAGACTGTTATTATTCTACACACCGGTTACGCAGGCATACATCTGTTTTGCCTTAAATATACAGTACACGATGAAACAACAAACACTTATTTCAAACATGATTTTAGCTGCATTAAATTACATATACATATATTATAATGTGTAAATCACTGATACACGCATTATAGTTTTTGACGTTCTACATATTGTAGACAACACATAGTAATAACCAATAATGAGATAACAATATAAAAGAAGGTTGTTCAAATGTCTCAAAATTAGTCTCTTAAAAATAGGCTTCTTTGCTTGTAATGGCATCACACAATTTCTTGCGATTTTTCTGCCCGACACGAGCCTTTTTTCTTAACGCATTTGATTTTATACAAAGCTCACTGAAATTTAAATTTTAGCACACTATGAAATACCCAGATTTTTAGTGGTTTTTGAAAATTCCCCGACTTTTCCTTGACGCCTACACATTGTTATAATTATCATATACTATTTGGATGGCAACTGTCTCATATTTGACTGTAGGATTGTATTTGTGGTAATAAACAAGTCAGCATTAACGCTAAAACTTTCTATATAAATTGTATAGTTTACTATGTCACTCAATAGTAAGTTCTTAAAAGCAAAGTAGAGATAACGCTATTAAAATAAAAGGAAGAGGGAGAATACTTGTCGAAGGTCTCAACTCCACGCTTTTACTCGTTATTGCATTAACATCAATGTTGACGATCGCTTACTATCGGGAAAATAGTGGGGGTGGGGTGTTGCGGGAGTTGGTGCTTTGCCCATTTGTAAGTCAATACGTTCACAAAAATACTGACACACTGTGTCGAGCGGGGAGGAGGGACGGAGGGTGTAGCATAATCCCAGGAATTCTTACTATACTTTCACCATGGTAGATAGAGACCAACACACCGAATCATGTCATTACAAAAATACAACTAAATTACGATGTTACATACCAGATTGTACGGGTAAAATTCCTAGATAAATCTATACAGTGCTTCACATGTTGTTTCGGGGAAACTACTTCTCGACAGTATATATTGCAGGCTTAGGTGTACTGTAAATACTTTCCTTCGACGCTGTTTGTCATAAATTTGTCTTGAAAGTTCTTTCTGTTTTTTTTAATTTTAATGGCAATGTTTAAGATAATGGTCAGCACTGATTTTTTAATTTGATCTGTTTCTTGGAGTTCAGTGAGAATTATCACTTATAGTTATGCCTTGGTAGGCTACATTTGTCAAATTGTTAAAATAGATAAATTTGTGTGCAACAATCATCAGTATTAGCTATACTATTTTAGGATTTTAGATTTTATTGGTTCTAAAGAGCCATAGGTTTTTTAACATGATTTTTAATAATCGAGTTTGGGTTTTATATTTTGAAATCCAATCGATAATTACTATTGATACAGTAGTTTTGACTGCTGCTTTTCCCATGATGTTGGATTGTTCCGACGTTCTCGCACGTTTTATACAGAATCCCCCTTCTAAAAATGAATCAACTTTACTTACGCCAAAATTACTCGCGGCAAACCTCTCGCTAGCCGATTGGTTGCTGGAAGCCGATGTGTGAGCATAGAAGGCATTGATATTGGCTAGTAGAGTGGACATAACAGCTGGTACTCCCAAGCACATGTACTTCGTAGTCAGACAAGAAAAATGTCTAGATGACAGGATTAGGGAGGGGGAGAAACAGAGATATAAAATTGATAAAAAGACAATAAAAACACCACAGTCAAAATGAACGCCACACAATCTATGATAATACACTGAATGGCAGCAATGTTATAAAACGGAACAAACACCAGCGACGCTGAATTCAGTTCAGTGCATTTGGAACAGGTTGACTGTGAAAGTGCATCTCCGAAGCGGATTATTTCATTCATCACCAATGCACTGATTTATTTGATATATTTTGCCATAATGCCATAGATGAGGCCTGTCTCTAATGCAGTAATATAATATCATTATCCAACTTCAAAATAAACAATAGATGCCGCAAACAGTGTACAGCATGAAACGCTTGTTTTAAAAACTTTTTTATCACTGCAGCTAAATGTATACTAATATTGATCATAATGTCTGGCTATACTGAATAGTTTAAAGAGAAAACGTGCCAAAAATCTAATCTGTTTAACAAATACACGGACGAAATGTTTAAATATCTTACGATTATAACGACTTAGAAAAACGTAAAACCAATAACTTTGAAATAGGACAACAGTATGTATTTTTCAGGAACGGTATATACTGTACACATGAAAATGCAATATAGGTAACTTTCCAGTTAGTGTATGTAAGTACGAATAACGGTATTAAAACATATTCGAAACGTTTTAACGTATACTGAGAGCCGGGGGTGAATTGTAATCTTCGTTTAATCCTATCTATAATATGTATGTATGTATGTCTGACCGGTATTTATCTCCCAACTCTCTTGACGGATTTGTATGCTTGATGACTAAAAAGAATGCTACGCCAATGGGCAACATGGGAAAAATAGCCACGAGATGCAAAATTTCCAATTCCACAGCAGAAAATGCCCCCAAAAACATGCTAATAGATGATTTCCAATATTCGTAGGAATTTGAATTCTGCAGTATGTAGCGTATTGATTTCTCGCAGTCTCTATTTGAATTTAGTTATCTTGTATAGAAGTTGTCCAATGCTTAATTTAAATTTAAATTTGAAATGTTTATTAGACGATGCTTGCAGGGTATCATTAGCGAACTTGTTATGAAGAAGTAAAGTCGTATGACGGAAAAAGCCTTTTCGCTTTAAGTAGGAGATTGCTGCATTGTAAATCAATATATGGAATACTTATAGAATACTGAATTTGAATTCTAGAGTAGCTGCTAGCTATACAAAGCTAAATCAATATAGTACAGATTCAGAGTCTTAATAACGAATTTGAATCTGAAAACTGTTTCTCTTCAGTATATTTTTAAAAGTTTGTTTGTTTGTTGTTTGTCGGTTTTGTTAAGTTGATCAATGGTAGCGCGTACGTAACACTTTGATACATGTAAGGATACTCTATATGCGCTCCATGGCAAATAAATATGCTACAGATAAACGAAAATTTATTTAGACATGTTTTTCTCTGTCAATTTTCGGGGTCAGACTTTCTTATGACCGATTTGACAATTCCCTTAACAAACAGCGCTCGCTATAGCCACACACTATACGGGTAATCCTACTAGTAATAGTTAATTGTTAATTTTGTCTTTTACTGACTTTCAACTTAAACTGTACACAAAATATCTACAGCCTTTTCTTAACTCCCAAATATTCAATGCTACAGTAGTAGTTCTCAGTACTCAAGAAACCTTTTTAATATTGCTTTTGAGTACTTCTGTTTGTACTCATTTTTAATGTGAAATTTGTATTGCATCTTAATGTGTATTGTACATGAAGCGTGTATTTTACATGTATGATTGTATCAAACATTGGCCTGATTTTCCTTTTTCGTATTCGTTATCCTGAATGCGCATGTCTACCCCAGTTATACAAACATCATAGCGTGCGTTCTTTTTGAATACGGACATAAAGATACGTCAAAGGCATTTTTATGGATATTACAAACATACTGGAAAACAGACTTTTTAGAGAACAGATGAGTTATTCAGTTTCTATAATTTTTTCAAAGTAAATTTTGCTCGAATATTTGAAAAGATGTTTCTCTAACGCTGCTTTGCACGCATTCCGTTTGCTAAAAATAGTATGTTTAGTCTTTGAATATTCAAGTTTACTCTGGCGATTTGCATCGAAGAAATTTGTCAGTGAAAGTCAAGTCGACTAACTCGCACGATTCCAATTACGTTGCTTCATTTCACTTCCTTTTCTGTGCATATGTGCGTAATTTTCGTAGGAATTTCTCGTCTCGCCCAAATCAAAAGCATGATGACTTCATAATTACCTTATTCAATCATAAGCAAAACTAATCGTACAGAGCCGAGGATGGGTCTGGCAACGTCAAAGTGTCGCACGGTGTCTCGGAAGCTCTGCGTTCCGGAAATGCATCAATTTACTTCTGTGTATTTATCGGCTGTCATCAGCCAGACCCCCTACTCAGAGTGGGATTTGATTCTTTTGCACGCGCAGTCATTTGCCAAAAATAATTAAAAGATGAAAATAGGCGACTGACTGTGAGATAGTGAGAGAAATAAGGAAGGGAAATGCGCTTCTTTTCGACGATTAACTCGAAACTCGGTTCAGAGAATTTGTTAAGATTATATTTTCCATGCACAGATGATAATTTTCATTGTTCTTTGAAGTATAAAACGAAAATCTGTAGACGGCTGGCTATTTCAGCAAACCGACATCAGAGACATCACATTTAAATTAGACATCCGTTAAATTCAGATGCAAATTTATAGAGACCAAACGTATTTTAAAGTCATTTAAACAAAAACATCTGGATAATAATTTACGTAACAGTTTAGTAAGATTTGTTATAATATAGCTATTACATATGTATATTAAGAGTATAAGAAAGTCAGAAAGATCAATTGTAGCTGAACTGTTCACGAAACAAAAGTGGCTATAGATTGCTGGCAGGAAAACAACTTCAAAATAGCGTTCATTAATATTTCTTGGTAAAACATGAATATGTTTCATAGACTATATATATATATATATATACAGTATATCTCGACGTAAATGACTAATTCTGTTAAATTTAAAAGCCTGCAGAAAATCTACAATCACATATTTCACTTTTTAATGTCTTGATTTGCTCACGGTACAAACTAGCTTTCACGCGAGTTATGTTGTCGAAATAGTTAGGAAAACGGGAGAACACTCAGATAAATCTACGATGTCTCATGCGTAATGCTATAAGTATATAGAAGAAGTAGACGGCTATAAAAAGTCGAATATATATCGAAGAGTAATTACTTGTCTAAAGAGCCAAGGCTCTCAGATTAGGAAGGAGGGATTATAGCAGACTATATGAATATAGTGCTGATACAGAGATCATATAGAGGAAAACAATTTTAGCAAGTAATTATCCTCTGGGGATCTTTATCAGCCGACAGACAAACATTTCCGCAATGTAGAAGAGTCAATACGTGAAATTCCCGAATAGTGGAGCATATATCTTCATTTTTGTTTCGATTGAAAAACGTTCTATTAATTTGTCTGAGTTCCTTCATCGATCTGATAACATAAACTTTACACTAAAATATAGATATACCAACAGTCCTCTGATATGAAACTCATTGAAAATGTGGAACTCAAAACAAGCTTCGAGCCACAGTATAATACGTTTTCATATTCTGGTTGGACTCAAGATGTTGAAAATACAAATGATACGTGGCCTATTCAGATGAGAATGAATTCCGCTGTTATTGTCTATTGACGCATTTATCTATGCAAAATATGTACTGTAGAATAGAAGAGGTAGAATATATCGGTCAGGAAAAAATATATTTTAAAAATATGAAAGTAGTGTTGTTGTGTATGCAACTTAATAAGAGATAAGATATTTCCTGAATCCACTCACTGACAAATGGATAGCATTGTTGAAACTGTGCTTTTCAGTCTCTAATTTTAGAATTATTAACCAATTCTACGACTGTATAATCGCCCATGCAGATCTTTAAAATCGGTATTCAACTAAAGATAATTGTTCCAAACCGCTTTGAGCATAATTTAAATTAGAAATGGCGACGCGACGAATTTACAATTTCGAACTAAAAAAGCTGCCTGAGAACAAACAAAACAAATGTGTATGTAACTGTTTTTTAAACAAATACAACAAAATAAATTCATGGAAAATAAGTTCCAGAATTTGCTAGACAAGTAATGATGAAACTCGATCAGTAATTATCGGTAGACATGTTATAACTTACGTCATAGCTTGATATATCGATTCAATCCCGTAGCGAATAGCAAATTCGTCGACAATATCTTGTGCAGGTCGACTAAAATAGATTTTCCAACCTTCCTCCTGATGGAAAAGGAGAACGGAAATAAATACAACATTAACTGATACAAAATTAGGGGTCCATCTCTGCATATAGTATTGCCAACTGTTAACTATTGATTTTGATTTCAGTCCTTTTTTCGACGCACTATTTTAGAATCTATAGTACAGTTAGTTACTCCGTATAGAGCCAGCTATTGATTTTATCCCAGCAAACAAACTTTATGTCTTCTTATTATGAAAGGCTGTTGCTGAAATTAATTATTGATTATTAACGATATTCTATTTAGTTTGTCCTTGTGATGTCAGGCTAGAAAATAGAAGAGGAGAATTTTGCTCAGAAATTGAATGCGGATTTTTCTGAACAATTCACTAAAAGGCGCGTTTATAAAAAAATGTTTAAATGTAATGAACTCTTTCATTACTTGTTCACAGTTTTTTGGACTATTTTGAACTTTTTTGTTCATCATGTGCAGTTAAATAAACCGGGCCTCCCTTTTCACCATTGACATAGTTCTACTCTCAGTCACACGGTCGATGTACAACGTATTTCAGAGCCCACTCTTTCCAAACACTTTCCTTTTCGTCAGATTGCTTATAATAACAATTCGTGTTTAGGTTCTTCAATGAAATATAACGGCTAGTTTCTAACCGATACTACTTAAATTATCTTCAACAAATATCTTCCAGTTCTAAATTACGTCAAAGTGTATGCATATTACTATAGGCAAATATGCACTTATTCACGGGAGCATTTGTGTATTCTCTTAGATTTACACTAAGCTATGAACATCGATCGCTGTATTCAAAGTAGTTATATATTGAGAGTTATTTTTCGCAATTTAAACTGGAATTCAGAAACAGGTACCTAATTTCGCGAGTAAGCGATTTAAAAAAACAATGTCCGATTGTATGGCTGCTTTCAACAGACTGCGCCAAAATAGAATTTATTATTGCATACTTTAGCGTCAGCTCAAAGCAGAAGATCAGTGTCTCGTAGTTGTAGACATATTATGATATATATATTAACAAAACTGTGCCAAAAAATCACATGAATCATGTGTGTCGCAAACGGCAAACACAATCTTACCTCTTTCTCTTCAGGAATTATCACCTCTGGTTTTCCGTCTTCTTTGTTCTTTTCAGTAAGGTAATGAAATATATTCTGAAATAGAGAACGATGCAAAAGAATCTCAATAGAGATTTACTATTCCTGTTGTATGTTGGGCTACAGCAGTGCAGCATGTTGTAAGTAGTGTATGTTGTGTTTAGGCATTGTCCATCACCTTAAATTTTGTCTGTTCGAAATGGAATCTGAGCTTCATCAAGATTTTTAACATGTAGTTTTACAAGGAGCTATCATTCGAAGTTTTTCTTCGGCTAGCATATGAAGTAGGAATCCAATACTATAAAAATGGACATTATCCTATTACCTATTATCCTATTACTCAGCAAACAATCAGGTTGGTGAGTCTTTGAAGAAGCTCCCCATACTTATGGAAGAAAATATATACTTTGCAAGGTGAAAACTGCTCCAATGGGTCGTTAAGTGGATCTCAAAGCACTTAAACGATGATGAATCAGGTTCATGACAATTTCTAGACGCATGCCTAATTATATCCCATGTTAGATCACATATTTTAATTGTTGATTTTTTATAAAACCAAACCAGATATGGTTGGTGTCATCAAGACATTTATACAACAACTATAAGCTCTATATCGTCTTTCTATCGTGTTTACTTGCCTATCGCTTTAGACTATTTTGAAATTTTGAAGTATGTATTCGTATATTTTTCACATTTGGTGTACATTCGAAAGGTTTCACTGCATGCTTCTCTGCTTAAAGATTTTACTTGCCCAGCTGGTGATTACAACTTTGGAACCTTTTGATGACTAGAAGCCACCAAATATATTGGATTAGGTGTTGCAAAACTCATAATTCATCCTATTGCGGAATATGCGACATAAATCAATAATGAATAATATAGTAACTATTTTAAACAAATCGTACAATGATATGAACAGTATTACGATTCGTTTTATTATTAACTAGCAGAGGATACCCGCGTTGATGGGTACATGCCTAACCCTAACCCTGCCCTAGTCCGGTTCCCCATTTTCTGGGATGCCCTGCAACTTTTGTTTGATGAAATATTCTGTGGAAGGCTTCCTTCTGCCCAAAACGGCCATTTCACACCATTTTTAGCCACATTGACCTCGACCCTGACGTCGGAGGTCGACCTCGCCCCCCTCCTATGTTACCCGCAGGGTTGAGGGGGTCACCCATGCAAAGTTTCGTGTCGCTGGCAACAACGGTCCCGCCGCCCGAGAGGAAATGAAAGCTTCTTTTCTGATAATACCCGTGCCCATATACGGATGGAAGGCAATCATGCTAATGTGTTGTGTTGTTGTTAAGTCCCCCGCACGCTTTCGCATTGTCGCCAGACGTCTCGGGTTAGAAAGGGACAGTCAGACGCAGATACTTCAGCAGCCAGTCAGGTCTACAGTCTGAGAAAGAAGGGAAAGCAGTCCCAGAAGCCTCCAAGCGAGCTAGAGTCCACCTAGGCTAGACCAGAAGGAAGTGAGATACGTCTTCAGCCGCTTCTTGGCACTCGCCGCAGTTGTCGTTGGGTTCTTGTCCGATCTTCGCCCTGTAGGTTTTCAAGAACAAATTGTGTCCAGTGTGGATGCGATGTAATTCCGCTCTTTCCCGCGTGGATAGCTTGCGTTCCGTTTCTTTGTTTCTTGGCCAGGGGTCGGGATGGCGCTCTTTGACTTCATGCTACTCGCTACCATCGCTTAACATAACAACAAAAAAAGAAACTTAACGAAAAACATAACCAATACATACTACAGCTGTCATATTCCATTGCAGCAATTGTCTACTATAGAATTCAAACTCTCAGTTATGTTGTATCGATTATTAGTAAAAGTATTTTCAAATTTTTTGACTGCAACGACTACTATATAGAGCATTGATTTAGCATTGCATCAGTCGGCGACTAGAATTCAAATTCATATGTCTTCTCCTATAGGTCAACCCTGGGAACCCGGCTCAAGCCCAAAACAAGCCAGCAATCAAAACAAAAGCTGGCCTACTGTACTGTATGTTACCCGCAGGGTTGAGGGAGTCACTCATGCAAAATTTCGGGACCGTGGGACCAAAGGTCCGGCCACCAAGCTCATTCCGGGGGTGTAACAGACACACAGATTTTCTGTTTTATATAATTATATAGATAGATTGTATATTAAATTTAAGTGAATTTAATATCTACAAAATGTACGTGGATTTAGGTCTGTTCTAAGGAATTAATAACATAAATGAATGAAAGGTGATGTTTCTACGAGAATGTCTACAAACTGAACGTTGAGTTCAATTAGTCTATAGTAAAATCATTCGAATGTTCTTCGCCGATAGGCTGGTTTCATTTTCTCCATAATAACAAAGCTCTTCCATCCTTGCTCTCGGAGCAGTTCTCGTTCCATCTTCCACTATACCATGCATCCGTCTGAAATGTTCTCTTTGTCCACGCTTTCCTTTTCAGTTTGGGTTTGGGAGGCATAGTGAACAAAATTGTGCTGATTGAATCAGCGACTTTGTGAGTTTTATTGTTACAGGTAGTTCGTTTTGCGGCAAGCGGGTCAGCCAGTGCGATTATCTCCTACAGCACTTGTATAGGATTTTGATATTCCAAACTTGAATCACCGAATCAATTATTTTCTCTCCCTTTCTCCTCTCTCGTTCTCTCTCTTTCGTTTCTATCTTTTCTCCCCCTCCCATTCCCTTTCATTCTCTCTCTTTCTTATCTTTCTTTTATCCCCCTCTTTTCCATTTTTTCTTCTCGGTCTCTTTTCAACACGCTCTCTTTCCTTCCTCGCTTGCTGATCTATTCTATCTCGTTTCTCTCTTTATTTGCTCTCCCTCTCTTTTTCTCTATTAATTTTATCTCTCGCCCTCACGTTTCTCTCTCTCGGTTCTCTTTCTCTTTCATTCTGTCACTCTCTCATTTCTCCCTCTTCCCTCTCTTTTCTCCCCCTCTCTTTCTCTGTTCTCTGCAACAACAAAAACTATATATCCAGACAATAAATGTCAAACAAACTTTACTTACCGTACCAGCTCTCTTCTGCTTGATCTGTCTGTATCACACACGGCATAGAAATGACGATTTTATAGCTCTTCGTGGTACTGATATCGCACACACTTCGTCTTACTGTGTATGGCTGGCTCCATTGGTGATGATATTTGCGCGAAATTTTCCCAACTTATTAAAAAGACGGTAAGCAACGTACGCCTAACATCTGTTCTGTAGCACACACCTCAGTAGTGCCGCCAGGCATACGCAGCCTGCGCATCTGTGTAGGCTGTCACGGGGACATTGTTCAAGAGTATATAGGACAGGTAAAAAATCGGCATCAGGAAAATGAATACAGAAAATTAAAAGAGGAACCAAACTGATACCAAACATGTATTGCCAACCGGTTTCGACCGTTACACAGGGATTATCAAGCCACAATTTTTAAAATATGCGGGTACTAGGTCATTCGACAAGAAAACAATAATATGAAATACAAAGAAATAAAACTGTTAGGAGAACACTTTCAGAAAAAGGAGGCACCGTCATTAGTTAAAGAAACATTGAGTGATGGGCTCCTCACTCTTATCTCCACCGCCTCATCGATCGCCATCACGAGCTGGGTGGATCAATCTGAACTAGTGTTCCTTTCCCGAGCATGCCGTACAATCCAGGATATGTGTGTAGACTGCACCCGGGCCACTTCTGTGCTCCTTCATGCGTTCGACCAAATGTAGCTTGGTGCATAGAGTATAGGTATATTGTATGTATTTCTACTCTATGCCTTCGCCTATAGGGAAAAGGCATATGCATCTATGACATCAATAAGTTTGAATTGGTTATTTGAATTCAATCATCTTGAAAACCAAGATTGTAATCAGTCTTATAATATTATATGAGCGTCATAATGGATGACTCCATTGTTTCCTTTGGATCTGCGGCAATGCTTTTCGGTTGCGCGGCAAACCTGATTTGCATAGTACTAATGTTTCAGCGGAGATCATCAATCCGTCTGGCAGACGAGGGAAATTATAACCACACAGCTAGTGCTCATATGATTCCGGCAATTCTCGATACTCTGTGCTGTGTCTGTTTTCTGATCACAATACAATACTACCCAGTAGGTGAGTTTACCTGTCGCCTCATCTCCAGCCATGCCGTATTTTGGCTGGCCGCAAGTCTAAGGTCTGCTTTCAATGTTTACCTGTCTTTTTTCATCTACACACGCTTCCATTACCCTTTCCTGCCATATCGTACAATAAAATTGTTGCTTCAATTTTGTGTCCCTGCGCACGTAACATTGGCTCTCATATTCACCGCTCTTTACTCTGTTGGAATTCAATACAAGATCACAAGCGGAACGTGTGATTTTACCAACGACGTGACCTTGGATGGATTCACCCACAGTTATCCGCTGGTCGATTACACCAAAATATACGTCATACTGAATACAATTACATTCTATGTGTTCCCTGTCGTTGTCACCAGCTTCCTCTACTGGGAATCCAATGACGCATTGACTACTTGCACAGACGCAAAACTAAGTGTCCAGAAACAAGCCAAATGGCAACTTTTCAGTAGCATGATCCCAAACTCTTTCCTCTTTGCCATACTCTTTTCCGTGCATTTTGCTCACTCTTTTGTTGGTCTATTTGAATACGACCGACCAACAGTCGATCTTGCCTCGGGGCAGTATGCATTCGGACTATATAGCGCTGCTTTCTACAGTGTTGTTTGCCCCATATTGAATCTAGCCTTTAACCCGATCCACCGAAAAGAACTGAACACAATCTATGGAATTGAAATGCCGGAAACATTCGAAACTGAGAACATTCAACTGTTCGAACATTTCAATTAGTCTATTGTCCTGAATTGGAGAGGAGAAATTAAAGTAAGTCCGAACAATAGGACATTAGACTGGATTATTATCTAGAAAAAAGTTGAAATAAATTTATCTCGATCACAATTAGTAATGAATTGTAAACTGATTATAAATTTCAACCCAGACCTCATCTGGGTATAGCTCATGGTAATTTATATTTATTTTAGTGAAGTATTTAGGAAAGTTATCTCAGATTCACTAGCATATTTTATAATTGCTTTTGAATGAATGAAATTGGAAAACATGTATTCTATTGAACAATTAATTTATCAATGATTAATGGAAGTATTTCTGATTGAATTATTTTCAATGTGACGAATCTTATTCATTTTTCAAAGAATTATTCTCTGTACTTGCTTAAAATTTTGTTATTCATTTGTATGCTGAAAATAGATCCCATTAAATGATTATACATAATTACATCAGTATTAAACATTTGCTTACCTCACCTCTAGGCCGTCTCATTATCACCCCACCAAAGCGAAGCACAAAGTTTCTTATGACGGGATGATCGGTAAAGGGTAGCCCAGAATTAAGAATATCACCGACTAGAGAGTGAATTAGAGTTAAGCATGAAATAGAATTGAAGTAGAGTTGAAATTGGATTAGAGTTAAGCATAAATTATAATTGAAATTTAAGTAGTCGAGGGTGGATTAGAGTTAATCATGAATCAGATTTGCAATAGAGTCGAGGGTGGATTAGAGTTTGGCATGAAATATGAATTGAAATAGAGTCGAGGGTGAATTAGAGTTAAGCATGAATTAGAGTCGAGAGTGAATTACAGTTAAACATGAATTTGAAATGAAATAGAGTTGAAAGGGGATTAGAGTTAAGCATAAATTACAAATTGAAGTAGAGTCGAGGGTGGATTAGAGTTAATCATGAATCAGATTTGAAATAGAGTCGAGGGTGGATTAGAGTTTGGCATGAAATATGAATTGAAATAGAGTCGAGGGTGAATTAGAGTTAAGCA
>JAUYWV010122480.1:0-20347 GCA_032274565.1 Nematoplana nigrocapitula
AAAGCAGGTGTTTTACCATGGCATAAAAATGTACAGCTGTTAGCTATACAATGATATAATACACATTGAACTTGTGGAAATTATCAACATTTAGTTTTTATCCGTTTTTTTGGGACACCTGGTATATATATATAAATTGGACAATTTAAATCACAAAATGTATAATTATATTTGCGACAGGAACAAGGAATCAAGAGCAGGTGCTAATAAAAGCAGAAGATAGGTAAACTATGCAGCAACTCACTCCGGTTAAATTCTTTCAACAGTTTATATGAATTGCAGACAACCCGTGAATTAGTTTCTACATTTAATTTAATATGCAAGTGCGGCTTTGTATGCTTGTTTTGGATAAATGATTAACAAAAGTGAATCACTTTCGGTCCTTCTACGAGTATGAGTGGCCAAATGCTGTAATGTTTCGCCGAGTTAACGATATTTGTATATATAGATCACATATTAATTTTTCAAACAATATTTGTTTGTTGAGCTTTCTGTAATACTTAAAGAAATGAGCAAGGAAATTATACATATTTTGGTGCGTTAAAAATTGACATAAAAATATAACGATTTGTTTCAAAGACAAATATCATTTTGTACTATAAATTGATAATTAAATACACTCTTGTTTTACTTTTACTCTTGTTTAAAATCAATCTGCAGTATGTACTGTTTCACCTTACGTATCAAAATGTTTACGATTCTTACAGCCTTTTTATTTTTTTGTTATCTTTTTAATTCGTGAGAAAACTTTTTGAGATTTGTTTACTTTTCAATTACAAGCTATCGAACAAACCTATTTCCCTGTTTCTATCTCCGGTAAATTCAGAATTCGTGGATTAAGAAGGAACATAATTTACATATGCTTCAAACTTTGGTCATTAAGAACCATGGTCAGTCAGAAACATAATTATTGTCTAACTGGGCCTCATGACCTACCTATGTAGCTAAAGTTTTGGAAAAGCGGAAGAGGGGAAGGCATAAAGTTGAGGGAAAAGTGTGTGGGGATACCTCTCCGCACAAAATATGGTCAGTTTCCCAAAACCAATGTGCAGATATTTGTTTAATAGGTGATCTTAGTATGACGCATAGGACGTCCGGGTGAATGCTTCACACTATACGACATGTACAGACCATTTTAACAGGTTGTTTGCTTCTTTTTCATTCCTATAGTGATCTACTAAATACTTCGTTTTACCGGACATCCGATACGGATGAAGATTGTTTTTCAGTTTATAAAAGATTTTTTGCAACTCCTTTTATTTCCGTTCAATACACAATACCAAGTACATAAATGAAATCGCATAATTGTAAAGCATATGTAAAGTTCATATATGAGAAAGTCACATATCGTGCACAAATCTTCTCCACGCCACACGATCCTTTGCGAACTCGGTCCATTCCCCCCGCTCCGCCCGCTGCCCGGAAGTCCTTCCTCGCACAGTCCCTCCACCCCAACCTAGGTCGTCCCTTTCTGCGTCTCCCATCGTTCCTCATCACAAATGCTACCTTCGGCGCTCTCCCTGTTTCCAATCCGTACGACGTGTCCAGCCCACCTCAGTCTACTACGCATTATCCTGTTTGTTATACCGTTTGACTTAACCTCACCTCCTCTCTCGACCATTCCAACCTTCTCCTCTCCACACTTTTCACACTTTTGCAGTCTGTGTTGTTGGACTTCTGTCAATATCACCGTCTCAAAGCCATAAGTCATCCCTGGTGTTACACATGCACTCAGAACTTTAATCTTCAACATTTTACTAATCCGCCTATCTGTCATGACCTCTTCTACCTTTCGCCATAAAATAAAAACTAGGGTTATTTTCGTTTTTTGCTTTACCGAGTATTATCTAGTTTTATTAACCTCTGTATTACTCCGAATCTTGATGTATTTATGTTAGCACTATCTACTGACAATTCTTAGAGAAGCGACGAGCCACGGAAATCTGTATATTTTCTATAGGTATACATAGTACCATTATCATGACATTTATAATAAAATTTTGCGTGTGTCTACAATATATGCGTGCAAGCCAATAACATTTATTTGAGCACATTACCAGATGTCTATTGACTTCCTTTAGATAAATTCCTAAACACACACACACACACACACACACAAACACACGAAATGTCAGTCTGCCTTTGTTATCTCTAACAACCGAATTTATAGTTTCGCGATTTTATGTCTTTGCTTTCCATTCGTTTGCGCAACGCATCTTCTATACGTATACTATAGTGTAGATCTTCAGGATTGAAGAGGGCTGTGAGGGAATCACTTAAACAATACACTGGCACACATATTTCGACTCACGAACTCCCTAGCGACGCGTTGGAAAGATTAAAGTGTTTTAATGTCTGCGCATTACTCATAAACTCAATACATTTTAGTGATATAGTTAATTGGATTACAGACGTATGCGTAGTTTGCCTTCCTCAGTTTATTTATGCTAAGTATTTCATCGTTTTTCTGATCGATTCACATTCTTTAATTTTACCGTTTCTCTTTTGCTTTAAATGCATTTCACTATCTCACACCGCTGTAAACTTTGTAATTCATCCAAATTCCGAGTAGTATCTCATTATTATATGCCGATGTTTTTTGTTGCAAATGATTTTTTGCAACACCTTGGAATAATTTTTATCAATTTGCATCACATTATAACTGTTTCAATTTCCTATATATTCAATATTTTTATATATATATATACGTACGAGAGAGAGAGTCGAAAAAGCTATAAGATAAATCACGAAGGATATTGAATGGGCCTCCTTATCAAGTTGATAAGATTCCATTCGTATTGTTCGTGAAGATTGATCTGCATTTTCGTCTTGAGTGGAGCTCAAAATTTGTTTGCGTTCATATCGGACGGCCTGTCATATCTACTGATGCTGTTCTGGTTTTGTGTGCCCAATTCTATAAGGAATTCGTCTGAATTACTTAGACTGATGACATTTTCCCATGTGACATTGCTACATTGTATAGAGTGATTCATATAAATTTGGGACAAATTAAATTTGACAAACATTTTTTTACCTAAATTTGTTCAAAAAATAATTCACTGGACTAAGTTGGTGTGAATTTCTTGTCAAAAAGCAGTTTCATTTTTGGTACAGATAAATACATTTTGTGTTTTCATTTAACGTCATGTACAACTGGGAAGAGGCTACTCTTTAATACTATGGCATCGCGAATAGCGTATCACTTTTATATTATCCCTTTCAAGTGAATAGCAGTTTTATTACAAATTCGCTTTCATATGCCATGTTTACGTTTTACAGTATACTGCATATGTGATAGGACGCTTTCAATCGATTTCTACCACGGCTAAAGAAAAGATCGACTTAGTTTAGCTAGAAAGATTAGAACAGTGACTAAAGCTTGATTATTAAACTTTATTTGTTTATTCTGGCTACAATACAAAAATTAGGTTAGAAAAAGCATCTACCACAATTTTTAAAAGCTTTACCTCTTTGCGCCTTTGTTAAATATATAGGGTTGCTTGATCAGTTTGATCTATTTTACATTCAAATAATTTAAATAATTAATCAATATTACTTTCAATTTAAAATAGATTACCACTCTGACTGTAGGGAATTGGCGGGTTGGTCTGAGCCGTTGTTTCAGCGTATATTAGCATTCCTAATGTTAATAACGCTATCCAATGCTTTACAATCACAGAATTCACTATAGAAGAGTTAAAAAAACTGATAATTTGCATTGAATCATAAAGTATATAATTGATCCAATCTTAAATTCCTGACTGTGTATCTCCTATTTATGTCTTTATTTGATTCAACTCATCAGGAGAGTTAAGCTAAGAATAATAAATTTGAACTATTTTTTTCCAGTTTATTTATTTTCTATGGAAGTTTCAAAATAATATGACGACTTCTGTAAAATACGGGGCACTTTTGAATTTATATAGCCATTGCTTTGGCACCAAGAAGGTTACAGAAAATAGGTTGTTATAATTTCATTTTATTCGTTTAATTTTCTACTCAAATTTTATTTGTATGCCATTCTCTTTTGAATGTACTATTCGGTTCATATAGAGCATTTTGAGAATTTGAAGTGGAGAAGTGTCAAGAAAGAGTAGAATACTGTTTACTAGTATGATTGGGTGGGTATATATTGATCGAGGAAAGATTTCCCCCGAGAAGCTAATCAATTCACCAAAATCGGGATGGGTAAAGAATGGATTAATTAATGGTTTGTTTACACTTATATTCTTCGAAACAAATTAAATCCAAATGCCAAGGGTTTCTACGTAGTTTTAATAATTTGTGCAAGCATAATTTGTTGTAGTTCGTAATTAATAATTTTCTTCGCTAATCTAGTTTATTTATTTATGTTTTAACAGAGAAAATAAGCTTGTCAGTTTCTTCATATTTTTTAAAAAATCCTCTTAATCACTTGTACAGGTAATTATTGTCGAAGTTATTCAAACTTGCGTATACGGTTGGTTGTGTTTATCTTTTGCCTGTATGATATACTCAATTGTTTTCGTCACGGTATCATTATTGTGGACGTGGTTAACATAGATGTTTGTTTTTGTATATTTCCAATCCACAAGGTATTGCGCGTGGCGTGGTTTGAAGAAAGTGTGGTTCATTTTCCGGGGATATGGTCGCTTTATTTTATAAGCATGTGCATTTTATATATGTACATACTTTATTTTAAACAATCTGAGATCGCAAACAACGAAATTCTTACACTTTTATATTGTACTTGAAGTAAGTTCGTTAAACACTCAGACATAAGAAAATATCTACTTGCAATACATTTACTATATAATAACGTAGCTGCAAAGGTTAAAACGTTCTGTAATCATTATGTTTTTCCGGGTTTGAAAAATGAAGATCCACGCGCTGGGATTCAAACACAAAAGAAAACCATATTAGGTATATATGTATTTGGTCGCTGTTCATGGTTTAATAATTTTTAAACAATTTCGTGCGTCTTGGATATAAGCCCGAATAATTGTCAAAAACTTCATTAAGATCAATGAAATGATAATAATGACTATGTAGGAGAGTAGGGAATGAGAGGTGATCTTATGCCTTCGAAGTGCGCATAAAATAGGCATTTAAACACTTCAAAGTGCTGGCGCTCCGTTCGCAGTCACAGGGTGTGTATTTCAGAGTTTGATCGCTGTTTCAAAAGCGATCAAATTGATTAGAATAATGATAGATAATATATAGTTTGGATTGTCAAGATTCTTTTCAAACCGAATAAACTAATTAAGATACCAATCACATTTCTTCATAATTAAATCGCAGTGTTTTAGGAAACATTGACAGTAAACCGGAAATCTGGGTTACATCAACGATTACACAGGAACTGCAAAACAAAAAATAAGTCTCATGTTGTGACAGCGCTCTGCATATGTATCTAAGCATATGACGCTCACAATTTTCGCAGTGATACACGATTGAAGGGTTTGTGTTCCTATATTGAAAGGTCGACCTGATTTTCGCCCATAAAAGACGCGCGTATCTTTGTTGGGCAGTGTACCATTGATATAGTTTGCCCCTTTGCTCTGCAACAGCAAAGATTGATGTGTGTTTCATCTAAATATAACCTGAAATTTTGAAACAACTGAATTCGCGATGCCTTCTTTCAGGTCTTCTGTAATTTGTAGATATTTCTTTAATAAAAATGGACATCAATGTAACGATTTTTTCTGTTTCGCCTAATTTCAGCACAACAGAAAGTGGTTGCCGGTCATGGGTGTTGCGGTATCATCCTACAGGCGATCTCCTACTTCATTGTCCTCATCACCTTCCCTGTGTCTTTGTGGTTATGTGTCAAAGTAAGTTCCACCGGTCATTTTTTATTGTGTACAACAAATGTTTTTAATTTTTTTAAAATCAAGTTTCTGTTAAAGCAAAAATATTCAAATTAATTTTGCTTAAGCATGATTTAATAAATGAAAGATAAAACATTAAGGCCACCATTAAAGCGGAACCCATTGAACCACTTGAAAAACATGTTTCGCTTCAACATTAAGCATCTTCAGGCGACCTAAATGACAAATGTACTATGGAAACTACAGTAGATACGCGCTTGAAAACAATCCAACAGAAGCTCAGTGTTGCGTGGATGAGGTGCTTGGGCGCGTCCCCAAAATGAGGTCTGATTTGGCGTCGAAGAGTTCATGTATGCCAAGGTCCGATTTGCAATGATGATGCACGAATCGCCGGATCTGGTAATCGCAAGCGACCCTTGGAGCAATCGAGGCACCAGGCGGTCACAGTTGCAAAGTTTCGAGAAGTGCTTGGCGCAGTTCAACATGACGGTGCGAAATTGTTGGCAATATTAACCCGAACAAGTGGTGGAGCACACAAAATGCGCCAGGCCGCCGGGCTCTAGCCGTGGACGAGGTGTGGGTCGAAGAGGAACTTGGTAAGGGGCATGCGAGCGCTGCTATGTGGTGTTGGTTGTTACGCGACTACTTTGCGTGTCCTGCTGCAGATGACGTAAGAGGTTGTGGCGACGCCTGCCAACCTGAATCGATGGGATATCCAAGACGACGGTTCCTGCCAACAGTGCTATGCGGCAGCTTCAAATTTGGAGTACACTGACTGTCCAGTTGCAAGAGAATGTTGCGGCAGTACACTTACCGACACGATGAAGTACTGAAAGTCTTGGTGGAAATCAGTGTGCAACCGAGGTTGGCGGGTTTCGAAGGGAACGGTCATATTGTTCGTGCAAGATGGTACGCCTGCCCAGAGGGCAGCGGATGAGCGATGCGGAATATGGTTTGCGGAATCATCGGACTGGGAGATTGCAGTTGGTGGCGACGGAACAATACGGAACTGTCTGTTCCGCAATGGATTATTGACATGATGTTGCGACCGGATGTGTGGTGTGGTGGATTGCAGCGAGGGCTGTGGTGTTAGTAGAGCTGACAGTGCGTAGGAGAGGAGAAAAGAAGAGCACACGAGAGGAGTTGAAATACGATGAGCTGGTCAGCCGCATAGAAGTTTTTATTGAGAAACAATATAGTTTCAATAGGTTGTATTTGACATGACTTTTTTCTTACATTATTTCTAATGGCAATCTATTCGCACAAGTTTATGTCCACTGAAATAGAAACTCTTTATCTAAAAGATATCATCTGCGATCTGCGAAATTATTTTATCGGTCACTGATTTTAAATAGGAGGCTTCTTATTTTATTGATTTTCCATTACTTTACATTAGGCTTGTGATTAATCGTGAAAAGCTGCCAAAATACGAAAAAAGGTTTTTGGAATAAAAATAGACATTTATTCCTTTCCTTGGCGTCGATGTGTGTGTTTGTGCGTGTAAATTTTTAGTAAATTCGGTTTGGTAGTTTCGGAGGACTATTGAAACGAACATACATAGCTACATACGGTACCAAACACACAATTAGACATCGACACCTTAGAAGACCGCTTGCCTGTGTTGATTGCTCCACAAGTATACAAGCACTAACTAGTGACATTTGTGAAATGCTGACACAAATACCAAGAGATATACAATATGTTATTAATGGTAATCGGAATGAAAACTTTGTTGTTGTTTACCCGGGCCATTCCGGAGGATAGGGGGGCAGCGCAGGACCGCCGAGGCCCAGCAACCTGGCAACTCCCCACTGGTGTCTCCAAAGGTCAGGTAGGCTCACAGTGTCATCAAAGATGGCAAGACGGAGGCCTGAAAATGAGGGACAGGAAAGGCCTTCTCCATAGGAAGGGCAAGAGGGGATATAGGAATGACCAATTCGATCGAAGTAAGATGCAAGAAGAGTGGAGTGTCCGTTGCAACGAAGGCGCGAAAGCTCGCAACGGGAAGAACGGGGAAGGAGAAGCTCACACGAGGAAGTACTTGGAATCTGACAGTCTAGAAGTTTGTTCTGAAGAGAAGACCGCCAGGAGGATTGGAGAGAGTGGATGATGAAAAAAGATGAGGCAGAGAAAGAGATTGGGGCAATAGTAGTAGAAGAGGCACCGGTTTTGACTAAAGCGTCGGTCCTCTCATTGCCGACCAGGGATGAGTGCCCCGGGATCCATTGGAGTTTCACCGTGACACATACAGTATATGCTCCCTGGTGGCACTAGTTCGCCAAAGTTGTCCCGTTGTTTATGCCCCCTTTCCCTGTCTTGAATAATTCAGGTTGTCTTGGCTCGTCGATAGGTGCTGCTGTCGTGAATGAGATGCGTTTGCGAAAGGGGAACTGAAATTGGAGAAGAAGATAACATCTCCGACAGAACATTCCACTCACTACGCTTGTCTTGCTGTAGAGGCATTCGTTATAAATTACATAAATACATTGATAAGATTGCAGCAGTGGTAATCAGAGCATTCCGTGCAGTTTGCACCAGACTAAAGCTATCCATATAGTCAGTAACACCCATAACACATGATTTGTTGGAGTGTCACGGAAATCACCCACCAGGGATTCTGCGATTATTTCAGATGTAAATGAAATGCCTCACGGCGTTCAAATTGATGATTGATTGGTCAGCTTATTTCATTTTCAATAGCTATTTATGTACTCTAGGGAGACTTTCACATATTATTTACCGCGTGCTGGTCAATCTCTCCCGAGCACGAAGGTAGAGGGGTGGATACTGACCAAAGGGAGATAATAGAAAATCTCAAGAGGTAGCATAATGGTTTTCTATAGTAACTCTCACGGTTGTTATACTGGTACTATATGAATTCATCTGATAATTCAAAGCAGTCGAAACAACTAAACCGTACGTACGATTGGTATTACAGAAAACGATCGAACTTTTAAATTGTGATGTAAATACCACTGCATTAAAAAAATTAACGTTATAAATACGGAAGATTTCAACTACAGACTGAAGTAAACAAAGCGCTTAAAATTCCTCAAATAATTATTTTCCATATGAGTAATTTACATACTATACCTACATTTAATAATATTTCGGGAGCTAAACCGGCTGCCAGCATACTCAGAAAGTTAACCCGGTTGCCGGCATAATTCTGGGAGCTAAACCGGTTGCCGGCATACTCAGAGAGATAAACCGGTTGCCGGCATAATTCCGGAAGCTAAACCGGTTGCCGGCATAATTCCGGAAGCTAAACCGGTTGCCGGCATACTCAGGGAGCTAAACCGGTTGCCGGCATAATTCCGTAAGCTAAACTGGTTGCCGGCATAATTCCGGAAGTTATACCAGTTGCCGGCATAATTCCGGAAGCTAAACCGGTTGCCGGTATAATTCCGGAAGCTAAACCAGTTGCCGGCATAATTCCGGAAGTTAAACCGGTTGCCGGTATAATTCCGGAAGCTAAACCGGTTGCCAGCATAGAAACAACAGCTGCAATTTGTAAACGTATGAAAATAACTGTGAAATATAGCCCTTATAATTGCCCCGGTTTTACTGTCTCCACTGTTGCCGTTTCTATGTATATGTCACTTCTGCGTATATGGCTAAACTGTGTGAGGGAAATTATAGATTTCTATGGTTTAAAGTGGGTAAACTTGCGATTACCGCCTCCCCCCTCGCTATTTCAAAGTCAGCCTAAAACACTCTTCATTTTACTGAGCATGCCCTTTTCCACAGGTTTTGACCCCCTCCTTTCGAATTCCTATGTACGCCCCTGTATGACGTATACTATAGTATGTATGGCCGTTAATTTTGGAATTTAAATAATCAGTGAAGCTGACTCACTTGTCATCTGACGACCGCTTATGTTTGCGCTTCAAAGAATTATCTGAATTCTACTTTGGCATACACGTAGATTACTTTCAAAAGTTGGCAAGTTGAAACAGTTATAATTGACTGACTCATCAACCATAGGTCAAAGTCAGAACTGCAACACTCCAGGATGGTAAAACAATCGTCAAATTTCTCACGGCACTCCACACAACCCACGATGTGAGTCTGGATAGCACTCTTCTTCTACTGTCATGTTCAGCCATTCTTTGGCCCAAGTGGCGTTTGGTAGGACCAATGTACGTAGGTCGTGTCAGAATCTCTCTGACAGGTGAATTGAAATGAAATCCCACCTTTATGGTTGTGTAAGCAATCCAGATATCCTTGCTCGCTTTATGTGCAATCTGTTTTATGAAATAGGAGATGCTAGAAGAATTAGTAGAATTAGAAGCAGAAATTTATGTAATGCTGCATCAAAAAAAGGATTTAGGGAAAATACTGCCTTAGAAAATTTATTTCTCCTATTATCTTTATTCATTTTATTCTTTATCCCTCTGTTTACTGTTATTTTTACTTTTTTTTCCAATTTAGCTGTACCTCTTTTGGCCCACTTTTCTGGCCTCCTTCGACTACCTCATTCCACTGGATGCCAATATGACTGAGAATCCAGCACAACGCAACTTCACTTCTCCCTCTCTCTCTCTCCTGCTTTCCCCATTTCCTTTATCAGTTCTTTCAGAACCCTACTGTCGGTGAGCTTTCTTGTCTTCAAGACTGTTACTACTGTTTTGCTATCTGTCGATATGTTGTTGGTTATTCTAGTCTGCCTTTCTTTCACTGCCTTCGCCGGCATAGCAATCAATTCCTCTGTGTTCGAGCCGCACGTCTTCCCCGCCGCTTTGCTTGTCATTTCCACTTAGTTTACGTCATCATTGCATCTATTGAAAACATGCCTTTATTTTTTTTAGTTTTCTGTAATATAAATTTACTTCATTCGAGGATAAAGTACTTTTGCTATAGGACTGGCTTTAATGAGTTGTGAGACTGGATCGGATCCGTCTACTGGTATAGCTATGGTGTTTTTCACACTTGCCAAATTTATGAGCCAACTGATTGACTGACTGGGTGTTTTGATTTGCCTTGTCATTGTTTGTAAAACTGATTAAGGAAATCGGGGGAACACACACGGTTTTGTCGATTTCTTTCTGATTTACTTGTCACGTTAGATTGACTGAGGCGTAAGTGATATATGTGTTAGGGGTGAGCGAATAGGAAGTATGCCATCCTCATAGCTGCTCAATTAACTTCAAGAGACAACACACACAGGGAGGCAGATATACAGCTCGCGGTTGTCGAGTAGATTGTTTCCCGAGGTTCAAGCAATGCATCATTTGGCTGTCACGTTTGGACTCAAAATTTTAGAGCCCGCGCGGATAGGAAGGTGAAAAGGAAATTATATGCGCCGTGTGAACTGATGGCGGAGAAGGGTAGCTTTTGCGAATAGGAGGAGGAGGAGACGGAGGGAAAGATTGAAAGAGCATTCATTCTCGGAGATTGATCTGTATCGTTTGACAAGAAAATTCCTAGTTGGGACATGTTATGCAAAAGAACTGCTTTCTGACTTGAAGGATATCTACTCTCGTTGAGCTATCAAAGCGATATTCGACTATGCGTATAGCGAGTAATTTATTTTGAGAACTCGAATACGATCGCGGAAATTTTCATCAAAACAGTATGTTGATGTTTTTGGAAAGGACAACTAACGTACATTTGTACGTTTACGGTGGGTGTTACTTGACACCTTTGTCAAAAAGAAAAAACGTGATCAGGGTAGTTAGCATTAGCAATTCTAAGCCCGAACACTTATATTGAAACAGTAGTTCAATCAGAGGAAATGTCTTGTAAAACCGTTAAAGGCAGATCGATGTAGTATAATAGACGTCACTTATTTTTTATGTAAGTTCATTGAGCATAGTAAAATGGTTATTCCAAGATCTCTGTGTGTATAGAAAGCGAACTTCACTGGCTTCTCGCTAAAGTTTAGTTTTCACTTACAATGAAATGTAGGTCTTCTCATCATTACTAGTTTCCATAAGGTCTTCTTTTTGGAAGTATTTTCATAATGAGAAACCTCCTAGGCTGGATAGGGGCTGGCAGCTCAGGACTACAGAGGCCCAGTAACCTGGCAACACCCCAAGGGCGTCTCCATAGGTCAAGGGGGCTTACCGACTCACCAAAGATCTTGCTGACCTTCACCGCAGGAAGGGAAAGAGGGGGAATCGGATTGACCAACCCGATGGAGATAAGAAGGGTGGAGTGCCCGTTGCAACGAAGGCGCGAAAGCAGGCAACTGGAAGAGTGGGGAAGGAGAAGCTTACCAGAAGAAGCATTGGGAATCTGGCAGTCGAGAAATTTGTTGCGAAGAGAAGACCGCCATGAGGAAAGGAGAGAGTGAGGAGGCGGAGAAAGAGATTCGGGCATTGACAGCGGAGGAGGCACCGGTTTGGGGTAAATCGTCGGCCCTATTATTGCAACGCTAGGATGAGTGCCCCGGGATCCATTGGAGGTTCACAGTAACCGACACCTTTACCGTTAAGGCGCTTGAGGGAGGACCAGATAGAGTGAACGTTGGAAGTGAGAAGGAGAAACGGACCCGAATTAAAGAGAGATAGGAAGAAAAGAGAGTCTGAAAGAACTCGGATGGAGGGGCTGTTGGTCGTTTGGGTGGGTGTCAATCAGGCTGTGATGGTGCTACTCCTTGTCCCGCGTATACCTTCATGTCTTTCTTTAATGAATTTTGAATTTTAAGGACTAGCTTGTTGTTTTGTTGACTAAGTTATTGAACTCCTTACTTTTAAACAAACTGTTTTGCTGTTCTCAATCCACATCTATAGTAGTAGGCGAGAATATCCTATTGTGTGCTTACCTTATTTCGTTAATAAATCTAGTATGCATTCCCAACGAAAATGCAATGTTTAGAGTAGAAAGTTTAATTTTTCTTTCGGTGTTAGTTTTAACTTTTTTTGCAACTTCTTTTATTTCCATATCACAAGCAAAATAGTAATAAGTATATAATAGAGGCACGTATGACATAGATAAGGTCAATGGGATGTCACCTCTCCATACCTCCTGCATCCTACTTCGCATTGTCTTTCCAACGTCGTCCGGGTCGTCGTCTTCTACGCCCCGTTTCTTCCATCAGAAAAGCACGCCGTGTTGCTCGTTCTTCTCCCTTATTTTTCCTTTCCACTAACTTTTCGTTAGTTATCCTTCTCCTCTATTCATATATTGAATCATATATAGCCATTCTTCTTTATGTTCTTTCCTTCGCTTATTGAAATAAATTTTGTTTCAGTTTTGTACAATGTATTTTTATTTATGGCTTGAAACTGCCTGACGGGGAGGATTCAAACAGAGTTGTTAGTTATGAGATTTTTATTTTATAAAAACATTGTTTCAAATTGTAGCTATATTGCTTTTTTATGCTTCCAATAAAATAAAAATAATTGCACTATATATACAAATATATGGTGAGAGTGCAGTTTTTTCCATATTTGAAATCAACTTGGCTCGTAGTATAATAGTATAAATTTAGCTTCAAAGTGAGACAACACAGAATTTCTTCTACACTTCGACGCTATGAAATATTAGTCCCGAAGTACCCCAGACGCAACGGTATCCTTAATTTGGCGCAGTTTAGGAGAGACTCTCGACCGGCGCGCTTGGAAAGCAAAGAGAAACCTGCCGAGTGCCGAGTCTGCGTGTTCCGGTTCTTCATTCACCAATACCACTCGGTTACTGCACGCAAGTAGGGAGGGGGGAATTCTCTGAGTGAAATCGATTTTCGAAGACAATAAGCTACTCAGAAGAAGGCAGCCTCTAAGGAGTCGTTTAGAAAAAGTCTAGAGGCACACGAAGAAAATTCTAATTATGACTAAATTGAATTAGTTTACCTACACGAGTAAACATTCTTTTATAGTTCGAAAAGAGATTATGAGAGATGTATACGAAATGCATGTTTTAAGCAATATCCATAATGTTTCTCAGAGGAAAATTTTGCTATGGTTGAAATTATAATATGCATCAACGGATTTGTAAAGCGATAGTTTATACTCTACATAAATCTTGAAAAAACATTTAATATTGCACAAAGCATCTTCAACACTTGGATTATTGTATGAATTCATAAATTTTTTTTTGAAAATATAGTTTATTAGTGGACATTGTAGCATCAAAATTCGAGAGTTTTTATAAATACAAACCCGCTAAAATATTGGTTATAGACTTACACATGTGTGGGCCATTTGTTTAAACTGCGAGCACCCTTCTGAGGCCCACAATGTTTGGCAAGTTAATCGCACAGCTTCATCTGGGTGATATTAAACGAGTTAGCATCCCTTCTGAGACACTACCTACTGTATGCCCAAGATGGATGTATCTCCCTGCACGGCATCTCAGATAAATCCGTGTCGGTGGACTCGTATCTGAGGGGCCACCGGTTTCCGGTGACAGCAACAACAGCTTTAGCTATTCACGGATACCAAATTATGTATCCCTTGAAAAGCAAATAGGCAATATTTAATGATGTTTGTACTGTAGGTGCTCCCTGGCCGTCTTTACACTGTTCTGATTACTGTATAACATTTTATATTGAAATGGAGTATTTCGTACATTAATGGAAGGTGTTCGTTAATTCCTGCAGAGTCTGGCCCTCAATTGATCACTTCTCACTTTGCATGATCTATGGTAGGCCGCCACTCTTGCCCCGATGCACAGGCGATCCCTGGGCTATCTCTCTGAGATGGTGCAAAGAACCTACCGAACTGGCTGCACCTGGCGCATGTATCTGGTTGGGCCATTTTAGGTTAAATAGTCTGATCCCTGTGTAGTTGGGTGGCAATCAACGGAGACCATTTGGGTTTAAATCAGACTACCCTTCCAGAATCTAATATGTGACCAGAAAGAGAGAGTTACTCAGCCTTAGAAGATTCCGAACAGGTCACTCTCTTGAGCTACGTGCCTACACCAAGTGTATCGGTCTCAGCCAAATTGACACATGCAGAGCATGCAATCTCGAGGCTGAGACAGTGGAACTTCTCACGTTAGAGTGCCCGGCAATAAGCAACCTCCGCGAAAATGGAATGTAAAAGATCTCCGCAGCCTGGTGACATATCCAGAACAAGCATCCGGTTTCTGGGAGGAGTACAAGAAATGGTATCCCGATGTATAGGTGTAGCCTCCTTCCCCGATCACACAACGACGACGACAGCGTCATTAAAGATGAATGATTTGAAAGGATATATAGGAACAGATGCAACAGAGATGAGAATGCGAGTAGGAGAGAAAGAGTGGTTATGGCACATATGAGAACGGGTCACTGCACGAAGACAAACTACTACCTCAAAATGATTGGCAAGATCGAAGAGGGGAAATGCGAGGATTGCGGAGAGGAAGAAGGGAAAGAATCTATTTGGGAGTGTGTGAGATGGGAAGGTGAAAGAAGGAAGAGAAACCTAAACATGAGCGACATGGTTGACGAGGTTCGGCTGGTCAAGTTCCTCAGAAGAGTACGGCCCAAATGGCTCGAAAGAGGGATATAGCCACTACGACGACGACAGCGTCAATCTGTTCGCAATTTGCCGTAACAGTCCTATCGGGATCATCATCGTTGATTACCATTAGTTTAGAT
This sequence comes from Nematoplana nigrocapitula, assembly GCA_032274565.1. NCBI lineage: Eukaryota > Metazoa > Platyhelminthes > Proseriata > Nematoplanidae > Nematoplana > Nematoplana nigrocapitula. Next base: position 15,343 of record JAUYWV010122480.1, read on the forward strand.
TTCTTTACATTCAAAAATAGTCCTGCGTCTTCACTGGCAATTTGTACCCTTTGTATTTTTTGCATTTCTCCTTTTGATGTCGTTTGCAGCGTTGTGTCGTCCGCATAACGGAGATTGTTGACCTGATCGCCACCCACCTTGAAAATACGTAGATTCCTTAGACGAGTAAATTGTAAATTCGAATTGGACCATATCTATACGTGAAAATACGTAGTATACAGCGTGATTATTCAGCAATTGCAAGATATGGCAGTAGAGGAACAAAATGTACTGCCAGTGGAATTTTAAAGATCCATGTGTATGTGTTTTTAGGTGTTTCCACGATTTGTATCGCAGTTCGTCCTAATCCAGTTTGCCACTATGATTATATATTATGTCGTCTAGATGTAAAATAATTTCTAAAATAAGAGATGTAGGTCTTAACTTTTCCGAAATAGATTTTACATCTTCATGAAATTTATCATACTTTTCGAAATTGTTATTGTATTTATTTATTTTATTTACATGGCTTCTCTTCTTGTATTTAACAAATGTAATAAACTGTTTAAATTCGCCAATGAATACCGCCCACATTATTACTCACCCACCATGTGTAGATTCCTTAGACGAGTAAATTGCAAATTCGAATTGGACCATATCTATATATACTGGATAGCTGTGCTCATCGTATCGATCCTTAAATTCTTCGAAGACCCATCGACTGTTTTTAAAGGCACTTACTGTACTCTATCAATTACGACTACCTAATGCCATCAAATTGGTTCGCAATTTGGTTATTTTGGGGATTAATATCAGCGACAATTTGTCCTGGTCTGTTCATCTAAGCAAATATATTTAGAAAGTGTTGTACTTGTTGAGCATTTTGTATCCTCTTCTATGTACAATATAAGCAAATTGATCATCAGTCTCCACACTGCTCTTATACAAAGTCGTCTGGACTATGGTTTCCAACTCTTCGTTGGCTTAATCAATATTGAAAGATACAAAAGACATCATCAAACTGGTAAATCGCTCTCACAAAATAAACTGTGATCCCCACTGCATGGACAACTATCTCGCAGACGCCCACGTTGGGGTGATCACTCTATAGCAATGTGTCTCTTCAAATCTGGCATCTCCGACACTTCTCATGTATTCGCTTATGCCTGTTCTCCTAAACCATTTGGCAGTTTTTCCTGCCATTACTCATAGACGCCTATCATCCTTCATCCCTTTTCTAATCATTCTTTACAATCATTTGTAACCCTTATCTATACTATTAAGTCAGCTATACGTGATTCCTGGGTCGTTGACTCGGTCGCGTACCCTGAGAACACGTCTTCTGATTGGTCAGTTTGCTGACAGAGAGAGAGTGCGAGCTAGCGAGACTTGATTCACTCACTCACACACAAGCTAGCTGGCTTAAAGCTGCGCAGTCAGCCAAGTTGATCTACTGAATTTCTCTTTCACTCTGGCGTAATCTATCTCGCGTTGTACACAAGCAAGACTACGGCGCTTCGCTATAGTTGGGCGATTCGTCTTCCGCGCTAGCTTTGCTGTTTTTTTTCTACTTACTTCTTGATTATATAATTATCAGTTAGATTTCTAATTCCACTTTACAAATATTCCCAAATGTCGGTTATTCATAACAACACTTGTATGCATAGCAGCAGTGGGCCACTGGTCTTTTGTTATTACTATTTACTGCAGAACTCTAATTTCTAATTTTTGTTCTAAAATAAACGTATTATTATTGTTATTATTAATATAGATACTGAAAAGGTTTAAATAAAATGTTTGTTTTTGGTCAAACGTATTTTGAGACGTTTAAATCAGAACATTTATGTGTACAACAAGAGGCTATACTTACTTATCTTGATTACCGCTATTCTTTTAATAAACCATTGTTTTATTTTGTATTTATTTTATACTGTTAGTTTATCTATCTATCTCTCTATTTCGTACAGCGAATACTAAAAACACGCAAATAAATACAATTTTCACAAGTTTACGTTCAACTAAGCAATTTCCAAAATAAATTAGAAAAATACTAGTAATCAATCGACTAAATGGATATGAAGTATATTTAGGAATAATTATAAATATCTAAAGTTTATGATTGCACCTTTAGTTCTGATAATTATAACATGAATTTTATCTAGCTCACTTGCAGCAGTCAAAGAAAGGTTTTGCTTGCTGTCCTATATGCCTATAGGACAAATAATCCCATTTTAATCAAAATTTGTTTTAATGTACTTCCGTTATCTGTGGTGCTAAATAAAAGCCGCGGATAGCGCGATATCCACATTAGCAAAATTATAAAATTATTAGTCGAATATTCTGGAAACTTATTGAAACTCAATTTATCTGAACATTCATGTGTGAAGTCAACTTAACAGACTGCGTAGCTTTACAGGTCGTAGAGAGTGTACATAACATACGAGAAAGTTATACAGGGTGTCCATAAAGTCTTGTTCCGATTGCAAAAGTTTATTGCTAGCAAACCAAACTAGATAGGATGATGCAGTCTTTTACATTATGACATACAGATAATTTTTAATACTAACTTTCAAATTTCAAAAGTTTAAGATACATTGGCAATTTTAAATCTTAAAAAATATTGATTTACAGTGGTCTTAAAAATGGAAATGCATAGAAAATGATCAAAACATCAATCGATTTCAATATAGGCCTCTCTAACAGCACTTAAAAAGTTCAGACGATAATCCACTTCTTTCCATATCTTCTCCAACATATACGTTGTCACAGTATTGATTACATCACGAATTCTCTATCAAAGTGATTGAATATCAGAAAATTGGGTTTTAAAAACATAATCCTTCACATATCCCCACAAAAAGAACTGTAAATCATCTGAGATACGCTGAACAGACTTTGTAGGAGTTTGTTGGATGGTTTCTTTGACATTTTCAATGGATTCTTCTAAGACATTTGGACGCCCACTTCTAGACCTGTCGATCACACTTTCTGTCTGCAGAATTTGGTTAAACTACCTCCTAATACGAGGCAGGGCGGGAAGGGTCCTTGATATAAAAACGGCGGTAATTTCGTTGCACTGTTATAGGCGATTTAGATTCAGAATACCAGATGACGCATTGCGCTTTCTCCTGTGGATTCGCCATACTTTATGAACTATATATCAGAAAATTTTAAAATTTTAAATTGCAATATATCTGGAACTATTGAAAGTCAGTGTTAAAAAAAGAGCTTAGCGAGATTTTGTATGAGTGACCCCCTCAATCCTGCGGGTAATATAGGCCAGGTTTTGGTTTGATTGCTGGCTTGGTTTGGGCTTAGGCCGGGTTCACAGGGTTGGCCTATAGGAGAACCGTCGGAATTTGAATTCTGCAGTAGCCGGCAATCATCTATATATAGTTGTAGTTGCAGTTAAAAAATTTGAAAATACTTTTACTAAAAATCGATACTACATAACTGAGTTTGGATGCTATATCAGTATATTACAGAATGTCGAAATGGAATCTGGCAGCTGTAGTATGTATTGGTTATGTTTTTGTTAAATTTCTTTGTTTTTTGTTATGTTAAGCGATGGTAACGAATAGCATGATATCAAAGAGCGCCATCCCGACCCCTGGCCAAGAAACAAAGAAACGGAACGCAAGCTATCCACGCGGAATTTACATCGCATCCACACTGGACACAGTTTGTTCCTGAAAGCCTACAGGGTGAAGATCGGCCAAGAAGCCAGCAACATCTGCGACGAGTGTCAAGAAGCGGATAAAGACGTCTCTTACTTTCTTCTGCTCTGTCCTAGGTGAAGTCTAGCTCGCTTGGATGCTTTTGGGACTGCTTTTCCCTCTTTCTCCGACTGTAGACCTGACTGGCTGCTGAAGTATCTGCGTCTGACTGGCCGTTTCTAACCCGAGGCGGCTGGCGACAATGCGGAACCGTGCGGGGGACTCAACAATAACAGAACACAGTAGCATGATTGTTTTCAACCCGTATAGGGTACGGGTATTATCAGACAAGAAGCTTCATTTACTCCCGGGCAACGCCGGGTATGTCAGCTAGTATATAATATAACAAATGTTTCATAAATATGGAAAAATCCTAAAAGCAGTAATAAGTTATATAATAACTATATTATAGAGAAAGATGACTCCTCATCCTATATATGTACACAAATATCTACAGGGTGCTTCAAAAAGTGATACGATTTCAAATGCTTGTAATTTTTTATTTATGAATCTATACCATAGAAATCGGATTACGCGGTATATCTATTTTAATCTAGAAGCGACATCATCTGATCTAATATGGCGGAATGGCAAACAACAGTGGAGCTCTCACTACTGTGGCAAAATGCATTAGAAATCTCCGCCATAAATTTTGCCACGTTAGTAGCAGCTTGTATTACGATACTTGAAAATGGTGGCGTGATTAAAATAGCTATACCTCGTAATCCGTTTTCTATGATCTATACACTTCATCTTTTCACAGAATATTGATATGATTATGCTATTTTGGTATTAGTGTATATTTGATTGTCAGATAAAGACTTATTTTTAATAATTCACAAAATTTCATAATTTGAATTATGATTAGTTTAATAAGATTTTTAAATTTTTGATATCGTAGATAACTGCCAGTCTCTATACAAGATGGTATTCACTATTCAAGAGAAAACAAAAATAGTTGAATATTAATATGAAAACAAATCACAGTACGTCGCCGGTTTTGCCGAAATTTTAATATCTACGAGCGTGATGGCCCTAGAAACAGTCATATATCGAGGGCTGTGAAGCAATTCAAGAGCAAATAAGGCACTGTCCACATGATAATAACACAATGACAACAGTGGACGTCCAGCATCAGTCACAAAGAACTTTGTAAATATTAATACTGTGCGCGACTCAGTCATCAACAGACCCAAAACGTCTCAACACCGCCGCTCCCAATGGCTAGGACTCACCCCCTCCAGTTTGTTGCGCATATTGACCAGAGAGCTCAAGCTGTTCCCTTACATCATTTCAGTGAGACACAAACT
>JAUYWV010122481.1:0-11654 GCA_032274565.1 Nematoplana nigrocapitula
AATTGTGTATTTACAATATTTAAATTATATTGAAAAAGTCTGGAATTTCATTCTGTGAAAAGCGTACGAACCCTGATTGTTGTCGGAGGACATTCCTTTTTGGTCGAGCTCATTCTGGTAGGATTTGGGGTTGAGTGGATTTGGAGTTAGGCGGGCTTTGACCTTCAGGAAGAGGGAATTGGTAAATTTATGTGATGCCAATATTTTGTGCCCTTATTTTATTCTTCAGCGTGGTTGTGAGAAATTGGACGTGGCTCTGAAGATATTCATTCCCATACATCCAGGTGACAATGCCAAAGACGAAGACCTGCTGCTCTATAAGGTTGGTGTGCGCGCGTATTTCATAATGTTTATAGTATTTCAACCAACATTATATCGTCAACCTGGGGAAAGGATTTTAATGACGAATATACCGGGTTTCACAGAAGGATTTCTGAGCGGAAAATAGTAGTTGTATTCTGTTCTATCCTTAGAGGTACTAACTGTTTTTAAAGTAGTATTTCAGTATTTGGAATCGAATCACCCAGTATTCTGATGTAAAATAGTAGATCGTATTTTTAAATCTTAAATTTTAAATTCGTAATTCTTTGTCCTAGTTCTCCGTTTACTCTAAGGATCTTTTCGATTTAAATTATTGTGTCTAAGTAGTTGTCTTAAATGTGAAAACATTTTAAACTCTGATCGGGAAATCAATCATCGTTACCTATATACTTTAGTCCCATTAGGAGTCTAACCACTTGCAAAGTCAGCCTTTGACAAAGAAGCCTTCCTTCTTCTTTTTCCTGCTACACTGTCTGCAGTTTTCACTATAGTGTTCTCATCTCCTCAGTAGCATCCCCACCTTATTCTTCGTATGTGGTTATTTAGTCGCCCAACAAATCGTAGTTTCATACGCTGAAGAGGCTGGGTAAGTCAAACACCCCTCTGGCCTGTGACTCTCTCCCCTCCCCCAAATTTCATCACGCTTCCTGGGGCGGTGTGGCCTGTGTGGCGTGGTGTTCAGGAGGAGACGCGTCGTTGGGAGTTGGATCGAGTCGAGGCGAGTTGCAAAGCGTACATGCAGGCGCGTCAAGAGGCCGGCATACTGCTGCGTCTGATCGGTCTGCCCCACGTGCTCCACTGCTACGGCCTGGTCCGTCCGCGGCCCCTCGCCCTCCTCCTCCCGCTGGCCCCGCTGGGCAGCCTGGATTCGCACCTGCAGCACTATCGCAAGACAGGAAACCGACTCTCCAGACAAGTCATCACCCAACTGATTTTGCAAGTGAGTTTATTGGGCATTGTAAAGATAATTTGTGCAACAATTACAAAGAGAGAGAGAGAGCTACATTTTTTTAGATGTGTCCTCGCATCCCTACACAAAAGTGAGTCTAGTCTGTCTGCCTGTATGTATGCCCGCCAAGCTGATGTTCAAAGTCGATTTTTGTTGTTTCAGAGTTACGTGGATGAGTTAGGCAGCAAGTGTTGTTGTTGTAGGCGACCCCTCCTCCACAACCAGGACCTGCGATTTTGTTTCTATTTACCTGCGACTTTTTCAAATGTTATGGTTTATAACATTTCAGTTTAATATTGAAAGTGTAGCATCCCGAATTGCCGTTTCGTGTCAACTCAGAACTTTGTCTTGATCGAAACTCGGACTTGACAGACCTTTCTGGTATATAAACCATATTTAGTTTAGTTAAAATATAACAGAACTTTGTCAGACTCCATTGTCTTTTCACTGGTGAGCCTGACGTCCGGTCAACCATAGTTTTCCTCGCCTTGTTATTTAACTCAATGGCAGAGGAAGATTGTGCTAAAACACGTTGCTGTAAATAACAAATCACAGTATTTTTCAATGAAGATGCAGTACTACAGTTCGAAACCCTCGAAGTAAGCATAGACATCGCGAATATCATTAATGGTCGAATCATGTACCTGCACGCAAGATCAGCTCTACCCTGTGATGTCGTCCACTGGCTTCCAAGAGGACTGCCTGCCGATTACGAGCCACTGAAGAGAGCATGTGTTGGCCTTTGTCGATTATCCAAGTTCGGGGCTTTCCAAGCTGAAGATAATAGTGATGTCAGACTAATGGTCGGTTTTTCTAAAGAGTTATCTCTTCCTGAGCTGGCACTAATATCAGACGTTGCCGTGACTCTTCGAAATAAATCAGTCATCTAACACCGCAATGGAGGCAGAGATCATGTGGACGTCACTTACAGTGGAAGTCTCTAAAAGTTTCAATTGAGGGATAATGATGGGGAATTGTACCAGGCAATGTTAGACGTAATGGTAAACTAAAAGAATGCTCAAATTGTCTCTTTTTCCCACGACAAACAGTCTTCCTCGAAAGTATACTATGTATTTTTGACCTGCGATATTTTTCTCATGTTGGCTGTAGGAACACTGTCATATAAATCTTAAAAATGATACCTAAATATTATTTTTAATCTAAGAGGTGTCCACTTTCTTAAGCTGTCAATTCTGATGAAGTTTCCATTTTTCTTTAAATATAACATTATACTGCTCACAGGAGTAGTATAGCATGTAGGGATGCTGAAAATTTTGAAATTTGGTATGAACTACAACATAATCAAAGCAAGCTTACTGAACGAACTGAAGGAAACGTGGATGGATCATTGGACATACTATTCAGTTTCCCAATCTATTTACTCTATGATGCCAGTGATTTCAGTGATCCAACACGCAGACTTATGTCTGTATGCTGATCCACCTACCAGAGGACTGAATTGGCTGAATTCATTGGTACTTGATTGGATTTATCAGCGTTTTGTACTGGACTAAATTATCTCTCTAGCTTTGTAAAATTTGTTTACAGATATCTACAGGCTGTCCCAAGTACATTTTGTTTTTCCTCCAAATCGAGTAGATTTCAAATGATCCTGATGAAACCTGACTGAATATTTCATTATTTTTAGTAAATGAGCAAAATGGCTGTGTGTTCAATTTCCTTTGTATATAATTAATAAAAACTCTTGTAGCGTGAGGAATTCGAGTCGGCCCAGTGTCATAACGGGACATTTCTTCATCAGAATTACATACAGCCAAAGAACAGCGGAATAGTAAGACGAGATTGACGCCTTTTTTACTATGAACTGTGCTACGCAACTTCCTATTTAGCTCGCTTTTCTTTGGCGCTACTTTTGTAAACATTGGAGTTTTAGATTTTTATATACTATTTTTTATTGACAGTTTTAATTCTAACTTCCAATATGACTTATAATATTTATTCTATTTAGTTTAGGCTGAAGTCTTCTCGATTTGGAGGAGATCAAAATCACGTGTAAGCAACTTTTGGGTCATCCTATATATATCTTATTAAAAGTCTTGCGCACGGTATCTGTCCCATTCTCTTGTCTCCTCATAGCTGTGTGCTTGGCCGGCTATAAGAGGTGCTGAGAATTGCTTGCTCCTTGGATTAATCCATTGACGCTGGGCAGAAAAATCTGTGCTTCTATCGGTTTGTATCAGATTCGAAATTCACCTTTCTTTCCTCTTCCCTCGGGGTGATCAGATATGTCAAGCAGTGGAACATTTGCACCGGCTGAAGATCATCTATCGTGATCTGAAGGCGGAGAATCTTCTCGTCTGGTCACTGCCCGCCCCTCCTGGTGGCACCGCGGACAGCCGATCGGCCACCCTCACCGCCTCCGGCTCTTTTGTCAACTCCTGCACCTCGGTCAGCTCCATTTCGCGTCGTGCTGGTGCCGCTGGGTCGGCGGCCTCAGTCCAGCAGCAGCAACAACAACAGACCGCTTCGTGCGCCGCCCCTCACAGCGTCCATGTGGCGCTGGCCGACTACGGGATCAGTCGTGCCGCCGGGGTGGAGGGGTATAGGGGCTACGCCGGGACCAAGGGCTACATGGCCCCGGAGATTGTCGAGTTCAGTGGCGAAGAGACCTACACGGAGAAGGTGAGGACACGATGTTGTTGAATTCTGGGATAAGGGGACACGTCAGTGCACCGACCTCCCGGAGAAAAGAGGGAGAGAGAAGGGGAGATAGACGAGAGAGAAAAGGAGTAAATAGAGAGAGGGAAAGGAGAGGGAAGACAGAGGAGAGAAAGGAGGCAGGTGAAAAAGGAGAGGGAAGTGGGAGAAACTGCAGTCAGTCCCAAGGAATGCAGTACTTTGCCTGGCAGACCATAACACCCTCTCCACGAGAAGGCGACTGTATGGGGTAGAAGGTGACGAGTCCGTGTTCCATTTTCTTTCCTCCATCGCATTGGCCTTACTCCCTCTCTCACTTGTCGTATATTGGGTGTTTACGTTTTGAGCTCTTTTTTCTCATTAAGTTTCCAGTTTTATTTTTGCACAAAATTAAACTATTCATAGTAGTATATCATGTAGAAATCCGGAAACTTCTTTGACTTGATATGATCGAAAATAAAGCAAGCAGGTAGGCAGATTTGTCGGTAGGAAGGAAAAGAGGGGAGGGGACGAGAACGCATCATTGCACCTCTGAACCACTGCGAAGATCGTCAGACAGAAGTGATCCAGCTGAGAGGGTCCAACTGGCTCAACTGAGAACGGACCAGTGTCCCATCACTCAGGCCTACCTCCATCGTATTGGCAGGGCAGAGTCAGCCAACTGCCAAGCATGCGGGGGCAAACCTGAAGACGCCAACCACCTTATGGTCGAATGCCCTTTGTGGTTCCCACAGCGTCTCCGAACCTGCGGTGGAATTCCCACCCTTCTCCTTGTTCTTGATGGAAATGGTAACGGCAAACCTGTCTGCGCCTACCTGAGGCCGATGAAGGCAAATGCCCTTGAGGTGCGGATCATTGAACTTACCAGTCCTTATTGGAAATGGATGTGGTCATGCTTTTCCGGTAGATGACTCAGCACAGAAAGAAATACACGTAAGGGATGGGGATCGTCAGACAGGAGGCAAGGAAGGGAAAATTGAGTGCCCATACGTGAGTCCATTGCTGATATAGTCTGCGTAATAATAATAATAACAACAATTAACAATAATAAAGCTAGTCAATAGAATCCTATTATAGGAAAATTATAATCACAATATTTGAAGTGTACAGTATAGGCGTGCATAGTTAATCACAGAAGAGTGCATTCATACAGCTCAAATATATATACCAAGTGACCGAAAAATACTCATCCAAATTACCATAAAAACACGGCGTAGCTGAAAACTTCATCTGAATAATTGAAGTAATCGAGCACAATTGTATATCGTCTGCTACTCAATGACGACAAAGACAAAACCGCGACAGTTTTAGGAGGAGGTTATGGTCATTAAAATTTAGCAGTGAATATACAGCTATATTTTGGAGCTCCTAAGTTATATGAAACAGACATTGTCGTGTAATTAACGAGCTCCTAAAGGCAACGACAAAAATGACGTCATCTTACTGGTTCTCTTTTGAAAATTTCGCGCGGGATTTACTGCTAAATTTAGCTGCTCCTATAGAAATTTCGGAGCTGCTGCCAGTTTTATGAAACAGGTTCCAGGTCGAATACTTCTAGATCACTCAATATAAGTAATAGGTAATGCATGTAGGGCTGTGGGTAATAACATCATCAGCCTTGCTATTAACACGTTTTCGCAAACCTTTAGCGGCCGTAGGGTCCACAATGCAAATTTTTAAATATGTTTCATTTTTTGCTGATGGAAATATTTCCCCCCATTTTCCAGGTGGATATATTCTCCTTCGGTATGCTCCTCTACGAACTGCTGACTCTGAGAACACCATTCGGGGATTGTCGATCGATGCGTCTAAATTTGGAGCGTCACGTGATGACCGGAGGTCGACCCACCCTCACGGAGGCGGTTAGTTGTCTATCTGTCAACAGCTTTCAGCGGCAACATTTGTTTCTTTCTGTTGTTACAGGACACCAATTACCCTAGCAATTTTCTCGATCTCATGGCCCTGTGCTGGTCCCAGAATCCCAAACAGCGTCCCACAGCCGAGGAGATAAGCGCTGTGGCTGTACAACCCGCCTTCAATCGGGTCAAGGACATCTTCCGCTTGAATCAGTTCTCCCACGTGACCTGCGTTATGATTGGTGAGTTTGTCAAACAGTGTCTCCATATAATGGCTACGATTTATGAACAGATAGATGACTTATCATTGAAACGTTGTACGTGTTGGTGGTTGATAGATTATCCACATTTTTAGATGCGTCCTCGTATATTTATAAGATGGAAGGTCTGTCTGTATGTGTGTCCGTCACTCTTATGTATAAAGTCGATTTTCTCAGGAATTTGCGATTGGTTGTAGTTGTTTAAGATTGACGTGATCTGATTGATAACTCGTCTGCCTTCTAAGTACAATAATGCGTATTTGAGACTCGCCGTGAGTTGAATATCTATTTTGAGTTGGACAGTACATAATTTGTGATGTTTTTTATGTTGATCCAGAAATATTTATAGTTTGGATAATTGGTATATTATTAATTAGGGGATTATGTTAAGATGTCAGAGTTTCCACTTTTACTTTCAAATAATATTGTGCTACTCATAGTAGTATAGAATGTAGCAATTCTAGAAAATGCGATTGAACATAATTAGGAAAATAAAGCAAACAGGCAGGCAGGCATTCAAGTAACCACACATCTCTGTAGGTAGAAAGGAAAGGACGCATCATTTGACTTATCTGTTATTGTTTCAGAAGTGTGAACTCTTCTCCCTGTTGCTTCTTTGTCTTTCAGCTCCATTTTTGCTGATCTGTGCTCTGTTCTCTCTCACTCTCCTACCCTAATGTTCTTCTTTCTCATCTTCCCTCGTCTGTCTCTGCTGACCTCTACCCCGCACGTCTTAATGGTTTGCGCCGCGTTCCCCCACGTTTCCATCGCTCTCTAGCGCTCACCACCATAGAGATGGGGTTCCGAAAAAAGGGGTGCTCTCCTGTGATGGAGAGTGAAGGGTTAGTGTCAGGATATATCGAGTCGGACCAACCGCGTGAAGGACCTGACATTTGATCTCTCGTCTTCCATCCACTCGTCAAACCACTTTTCACGACAGATAAATTAACTTTAATGGAAAGCATAGATATATTTTATGAAGTTTATGAAAGTTTTATTCTATCTTTACCAACTGTCTGCCTCAGATCGCCAAGACCGTTGTGCCATGTGGCTGGGGGGTATTCATCGGGCCTCCGCCTTTCCGGGGGGTGGCAGTGATGGCGTCGGTAATGTCAATGGGATTGTTCATGTGGAGACTACTATCGGTCGACTCTGTGTGTTCCGGGTACGAGATGGCCGAGTGTTCTCTGTCCAAGAGGTGGCCGAATGGGCTCCGCTGTCCGGCGAGGGAACCACACCGTATCCTCAGATTCTGGGCCAATCGCGCGACTCCACTGCGTCTATTTGGTGTGCCCTCACCAATGGGACCATCACTTGTTACAGGTGCGGGAAGTTTTTTAATTGAATATTAGGAAATAACTGACGACGATTTTCTGCTTTTAATGTGGGCTGTTTAGTTCTCGGAGCCTAATAGAGTCCATTAGTTTTTAACTCTGCAGAAAAAGGTCGTTGGCCTTCCTGCACCTTTGAAAATGGCCGTTGAATGGTCTGAACCTCTGAAAATGGCCGCTGAATGATCTGCAGCACTGAAAAAATGGTCGTTAGGTGTTGGCTGGTTTGTATACCACTGAAAATGCTCTTTAGGTGGTCCAGGTCACTGAAATGGGACGTTGGGTGGTCTGCAGCTGGAAAATCCGGTATCAGTCCAAACAAACCCTTTGTAGCCGCTTAATAATTACCTGTCACAGCTGTATCCCTTCATGAATATTGTTAGTCCTGTGCTGAATGTGGTGTAGATAGCCTGCATCCCGTACTTGTAACAAAAATAATGACAACATTATGTTTCCGCACAATGTTGGCAGCTCCGTGGACTGCAGCCTGCTGGTCGTGCTCAATGTCCTTTCGGCACCTATCACCGAAGGCTTTCTCGCTCTGCATCCGGTGGACGACTCCGGCCACATGTTGGTCGTGCTGGAGAGCGGCCGAACTTTTCTCTTCACCCCGGGACTCACCCCGACCGACATCCAGCACAAGGAGTTGCAGTTCAGCTACCCGGTCTTCGTTGCCGCCCATCTCAAATTTAGGAAGTGAGCTTCTGGCTATACCTGTATTGATTATTTCTATATAGTAGTATTGTATTTAGTGAGTTTATAGGGAAGGGTTATGGTATATATGTCCTGTTTGACAGATTTCAATTTACGTTTAAGTGAGCCCAGCTACAGTAGGACAAGAACGCGTTACCGCTTCACGGATTGTGTCCTGAATGGTAAGGCGACGACGAGCTGGGAGGACTGGCCTTCACACAAGTCAAAAAGGCGAACTTCACTAGCGATTTTTCTGTGTAGTTATTTCCAGTCTAGTCAAAAAGAAGACGATGAGAACTCATGCAGGCGATGGTATCCAACACCGGCAGGCAAAGGGCTGCATTCTCTGGTTTCTTTCTTTTTGTTTCTTTTCTTTCTTTTCCCCTCCTCTCCTCACTTTTGACTCGGCTTTCTATTTTCTCTTTTGTTATCTTTCGATCTCTCTCTTTCTCTCCACCCTGTTTTCTATTTCTTTTCCCCCTCTCATTTGTCTTCTCTCTCTCTCTCTCGCTTTCCTCTTTTCCCTGTTGCTGTCTCTATTCCTCCTCTTAAATCTCTTTCTCACTCTCTCACTTTCCTCCTGGAGGTCGGGATGCTGACGCGTCCCTTTGACTTCAACATTTTCTGTTAGATTAAGCTGAGATCGAAACTTAAGAGTATCAGATTGATTGATATTTGTTTTCACCGTAGAACCTTACTTGCAGTCTTTGCAAAAGAATGTATGAGAATAAGTTGAGGTGGTGAGTCGAAAAGGTTTTGTTTTTGGATGCTGCATGAATTTCTCAAAAACTTTACTGCATTTCCAATAGCATTGTAAGATATTTGGTTAATCATATGTATACACATACGTCTCTTACTTTTTTACCGTTTGAATTACTGGCGTTTATTTGAGCGAACGGAACGCAGGTATTTGAGAGTATCTAGTTAGCATATCTTTGTACTCTGCCTGTTCTACATAAATCCACTAGCTTTTTGTTGTTAGTGCAGGATACTGGACTGATTGTGCCTGCATATTCTGATGATGATATTGATATTATTTATTACGTATAGATTGATTCGCATGGGGAACTACTTGGTTGAGGCTGGCTTTCATTTATCCGGCATGTTTTTCGGATGTTGTCTATTTGTGAATCCGCTTTAATGGTTTCAGGAAGACTTGTCACCTCCTACTGCACGACCTTGTCTATTGTGCCCAGTTCCATTAAAATATGGAAACCTGAAATATGTCGGAGTTGAAAATGTCGGTTGTGATAAATAGTGTAATGTCCGATTAAAATGTCGTAGGGAAATTTCGAAGCTTTATATGTGCACTGTATTTTCTATCTCGTGAAAAATATGGGAATGTTCCACGCCAAATATGTCAACGTGTACTTTGATTTAATTTGATTATTTGTTTGGGATGAAGTTTACCTGACTTTCTTGGATTCACGTTGATGTACTCGCCAATGAGTTTTGGAGGTTATTCCAAAAATAGGTTTAATGCAGACCTGGTTATTGGTACGATTTTGAAGCCTGAATACGGCGTTACAATTTTTATGTATCAAATACGATTTTTGATCATTTTCATAATTAATTTTTGGAAGCTATATAGTGAACTGGTCCAGGACTGGTAGTATGATCGTAAACTGCAAATCTAGATCCTCAACGATTTAGTTCTGGTTGACCGTTGACGTCTCGAGTGACAAGCAGTTCCCAATTGTCATAACTACAGTCTTTCTGTGCCAATTCCGAAAGAAAGTGCAACTGGCCCCAATGTGTTCGATCTTGTGAAGAATGAACTGTTTAAACTCTGGATTTCTGTGAAAAACTGTCCATCTTTTAGCATGGACAGCGCAAATGTGATGATTGGCAGATTTAATGGAGTATACTGTATGCTCATCATAAGACACAGAATGACCAGATTCACGTAGCACCAGTTCATACCATCTTATCCATCACGCTGCTGAAAATGGTGCATCTGCTCTACTTTTCATGTTGGATGCTATTTTGGTTGACACCTATGGTTATCTCGAAAGATTTAGTAAACGATTGGCATCCTTAGAGAAGTTTCAAATTTTGTACTATACAGTATATGTTGAACATCATCGTATCATGAAAACTGCGATGCATTGAACGGCTTTTCTGTGATTCTAAGAAGAACGCAAAGTTGGTAACACCAAGACTACGACGTCTCAATGATTTTGATAAATGTGCAAGCAATGGACTCTATTGTTTATTTTTAATATTCACTCAAATCCGTTTGTGCAACAAATGAATATTTGCAGTCGGAGGTCCTATAGTAGCCACAGTTTGAACATATGTTGCAGAGTACGATTTTTTATGACAATATACGATTTTTCGTCTCATATAATACGATCTTGAAAATTTTAATGTAACAAGGTTTGTTTAATGTTGTAATTTTAAATAAATGTTATTATTGTTTATTCCGACATTTTCAAATACCGATCCGAAATTTTTGAAGTACAGGTAAAGTATCGGCATTAGGAAAAGGAATACGGAAAATGAAAAGGAGAAGCCAGCTTATACCAGCCATGTGATAGCAACCGGTTTCGACCGTTCCGCACAGTCATTATCAAGCCAAAACTTTAAATATAGCGATCCATGAGGTGGTGGAGATAAGAGTGTGGAGCCCATCTACAAACTAATAACGGTGCTTCGTTTTTTCTAAAAGTGTTTTCCTGCTAGCTTTAATGTTTTTGTTCAGGTTATTTGTTTTTTTGTCTGATGAACTTGTACCCGAAATATTCAAAAGTTTGGTTTTATAATGACTGTTTAACGGTTGAAACCGGTTGCCATTACATGTTTGCTTCTCTTTTTTCTGAAATCCTTTGAAAATGGAAATTGTATCCGAAACCGGTCTGAGCATTTTGAAAATACATGTTCAAATTCGGCTTGGTCTGCTTTTCTGGAGAAGCTCCATTGGCCCTGATAGCAGCGCACAGTTGGCCACGGAAGCAACGTATGCGATGAAAGCAGAACGGATGTCCGCTGTGAAGAAGGAGGTGACGGAGTTTGAGGCGTTGGGAAGGAACTTTCACTTGGTGCACTAGACGCAGATCAGTGTTCGACCTCTCTGGAGGCGAGGTGTTTGTCAGACGTCGAAATCGTCGGCCTAGAGGCGGATATGGACTTGTTCCGAGGCGCAGGAGGAGATAAGGTTATCCTTCAGGCAGGAAAAGAGACAGGGGACAGCCTTAGGGTACTCCTTTATGGATTGGGTGGAAGGTGAAGTGGTCATTTCGGTGGGTGTGATATGACTACTTGTTGATTGTGGTTTTTAGAAAATCAGACTATTGCATCTATTCTATTCTTTACTATACACTCGTTCTGATGCTTTATGGTTCTTTCCTGTTATTAAAATAAATAAATAATTAGTCTCAATACTTATCATTGGTATAACGTATAAAATTAGTGAAAGTCTAAAAAGAGATAATAGATATACAATTTAGTTTTAATAAAATACTATTTCCTGTGTATTTCTTTGTTTAAATCCGACAATTGTAAAATATTTTTATCCCACGATGCCTAGTTTTATCTCACTGAATTTTGAATATTATCTCACGGAGTGGCGTAATATTTTATTACG
>JAUYWV010122492.1:0-11654 GCA_032274565.1 Nematoplana nigrocapitula
GGCCCTTTTCGCCATAGGGCAGAGAAAATCCTGGATCCGCCACTGTATTAGCAAAATATATCTCATGTTACTTCGTGATCATTTTCTCAGTAAATCTAATAAGCGTAAATTTTATACATTTTTATGGGCGATGCGGTTGAAACCATAGATATCGCATATAAGTGGTTAAGAAATACTTTGGGTTCATGCGGCACTTGTCCTTCAGATAAAAGTGTGGCAGATTTTCTCAATTTCCTTTCTTGAGCTTTTGCATCGACATATATATTCTCTCACTCATTTTCAATAGCAAATTAAATGAACCATTTACAAAAATAAACAATTTAGTTGCCAATTTTTTAAGCCATTGATACCCTATTGGACCCTATATTGCTTGGCTTTGTCTTCTTAACCATTGTGCTGCCAACATACAGCGCTCGGCTATACTGTGGATCTCTTCCACCTACCATGCTGAGTTCAACCAAACCGATGCCATTTGGCTTAGAAGAGTGCTCGACGTCCGTTTCGTATGAGTGCCCTGAATACTCGTAAATGTTTGGCACGATGTAGCTTTAAAATTCTGAATAGAAATTATTATTTAGTAAGTGACTTCTGTTAATATCAATGGATTGTGCATCTTAAAAATTAGCGTGAGTAAAATTGAAAAAATTAGCCTAGTAAACGTTTACATTTATCTCACTAAGTAAATATATCAAAGTAGACCTTTTAACGTTGCACCCAATGGCAAAATGTAGTAGTCATAAATACATAGTACACTATCTGTGGTAGTAGTCTTCTATCTTAGTTTAAAAAGTATGTGCTTTTATCATATTACCGCAAATGTTAGTATATTACTCACTATTAAGCAAGTCATATGAATAGTTCATTATTTTTATTTTTATGAATTTTTCATACAAATTGAAATCAACTAATCAGTCTGTATGTCTTGTTATCTGGTGCCATGAAATTTTTAACTGTACAGTAATATTACAATCTCATCTTTTCTGCACACGCGCAAAATTATTCTGACGGGGTGTTTTCAAATTATGATTATTCCCAATTCTGTGTCTAAGAAAACAATCAAAATTCAAACAAAATCTGCTAATCAATAATATACATTTAGGGTTGCGGTTCTATATTAGTAATCCGAATGCCACGTTAAACTATCTGCAGTCAAGCTTAATATATATGAAACTAAACATAAAACTATCTGATTGCAAAGTTAATGTTTTGCGATTCAGGTTGTTTTAAAAAAGTGGGCTTAGTTTCCAAACTCTAATAACGTTTTAATGTCATTATTAAATTTAATGATATATGCAGCAAATGAAAGCTTATACAATGATTCCTATGTAATCAAGATACCTGCTGTATATTGTGCTGTACAGGATCAAATTGAAAGCTTGAATCTCAAAAGAAATTCAAATTTAAAAAACATAAGCGTACGATTCAGATTATGAAATATTCTCGACACTAAAAAAATAAAAACAGTTAATTGAACACAATTAATTGTAAAATATAATAAGAGCAACTTATAAAATACGACTTTACTCTGAACCAGTTTCTGGGGGACGCTTCTTCAACAGAATATCCGCGAGACTAAGACAAGCGCTGTAATAGAGTTCTAAAACAAATTCAATGTAGGTTGGTGTGTACCGCAAAATCGATGTAAGATTGATGTAGTAAGATCATGAAAATGTATTACAGTAAAATGAAGATTCTGCTAAATGAAGTTGCCTATTTAAGATAGGGTTGGCTAATTTAATGAGTAATGCCTCTTTTATTTGAAGTAAAAAGGGTGAAAAGGAACTGTCTAAAATCTTGAAATTAGCGAGGTCTATATAGTACAACTATACAGCTACGCCTGTGAATTGCTATGGCTGAATTAGGATGTGAGTGCTCCTGGATGCGCTTAAAAATATATTGGGAACAACATAGGTAGACTTTTCGGATCGATCTAACAATTAAACTGTTAGACCAGACATGATTTTAAGGCATCAGGAGTACGATCCTTCAGAGAAAAATAATCGTAAACTATAAATGAACTGAAAACGATAGTAATCCTATCTATAATTAGATAAATGTGGGTATGTATGTATGTATGTATGTATGACCGGTATTTTTCTCCCAACTCTCTTGACGGATATGCATGTTTGATGACTCAAAAAATGCTAATGGGTAACATGGAAAAAACAGCCACTAGATGAAAAATGTCTAATTGAGAGGCCCACAGCAGAAAATACCCCAAAAAACATGCTAATAGATTATTTCCATTCGTAGGAATTTGAATTCTGCAGTAGACAATTGCTACATGGAAAATAAATATATGGTACACTGATAGAATACTGAATTTGAATTGTAGAGTAGCTGCTAGCTACAAAGCTAAATCAATATACAATAGTACAGATAAGAGTCTTAATAACGAAATTGAATCTGAAAACTGTTTCTCTTCAGTATGTTTTATAAAAGTTGTTTGTTTGATGTTTATCAGTTTTGTTACATTGATCAATGGTAGCGCGTACGTAACACTTTGATGCATGTAAGGATACTCTATGCGCTGTATGGCAAATCAATCTTCTACAGATAAACGAAAATTCATTTATGCACATTTTCTCTGTCAATTTTCGGGGTCAGACTTTCTTATGATCGATTTGTCAATTCCCTTAACAAACCGCGTTCGCTATAGCCACACACTATACGGGTAATCCTACTAATGTTTATAATTTTGGATTTAGAGATTTTAATTAGCTGCTTTTTGAGAATTGTAGAGTGCCAATAAACGGAATAGTGACAAAGTGGTGGTATCGGTATTGGGAGATGTATTAGCGACAGGATTTAGACACAAAGACAGAATTTTTAACGCAGAGAAGGAAAAGGTTAATGTGGTAGTCATTGTTTTACTGAAAATAAATTTAAGTGCAATAATTTTATATTGAATATAGGTCTATGAAGAAGACAATTTCTTAAAGATATTTTCCGAGAAAAAAAGGCATAAGGCTTTATAATTCAGGAGAGAACCAGAAAATATTTTTTTACGAAAGACAGCGGAAGAAAAACTATTTTTGTTTATAACGAATCAGTGTTTGCGCGGCCAACCTCTAAACTGAATTTCAAATTGGGATATTGCGAATTTAGGAAATTAAAGAAATCATGAATAGGGCTTTCGTTTAAAAAATACAACATAAATCGTCAATATAGCGAGAGTAGAAGATGGGCGAAAAAGTTTTGTCAGCCATAGCTCTTCACAAGCGTAGCTATAGATCCCGCTAATTTCAAGATTTTGGACACTTCTTTTCACCATTTGTACTCCACATAAAAGAGTCATTACACATTAAATCAGTCAACCCTATTCTTAAATATCCAACTTCATTTAGCAGGATCTTCATTTTATTGTAATATATTTTAATGCTTTTACTACATCAATTTTACTGTAAGCACCAACTTACATTGATTTTGTTTTAGAATTCTATTTACATCTACTGAACTTCGAGTTCATCCTTAATCACCGAGCGTTAGCGAGTTGATTAACCGATGAATGAGTAGTTCAGTTGATAGGTTAATTCCCGGTAGCCGACAGTCTGCCATGCATTAAGTGTTTAATCCAACGACTGGTATTGGTAGAACAATCAATGCAAAAGTGTTGGTTACCAAGATTTAACTCAATACATTTTGCACTACGATGAATAATCATCGTTGGATAATATTCTATTTTACATTGATTCGAAACGTTCCACTTACACAAGTCACACTTAACATTAGTCGGAATTATACATCTATAATCAAACGTAAGTCATTCCTCCTTCCTGTGATCATCTCTCACCATACGAGCTCCTCTCTGGGCAATTATACTTACTATTGGGATGTCTGAAATGAGCTTATGGCATGTTCTGCGACTTATGCCTCGCCAGATTTGAGTTATAGCGGTTTTCAGATCGTAAATTGTTGCAAGATGTCTACTACTTAGACCTTCTTTAATAATTCCTCATACATTTTCGATTAGTCAACAGTCATAGAACTTGGCGCAATGTACAATGTGTGGAATCCGTTCCCTAAAAACACGTTCCACTAATTGAATCACTTCATCAGTTCTGCGTATCTTAGTTGCACCGCCATCCTCGAATATTGCGTCTCCATTACGGGCGGCTACATCCGAATAAACCTGACGAATCAGTTTGCCTTAGTAGTAAGATCGTTCTTCATTTTAGCTCCCCCCGGCATCCATGCAAGTACAGACGCGCCCCCCCCCCCCAATGTATCAAATCTGATACAATCCAAGACTATTGAATCATACATTCAAAACAATAGTGTCAGACAAAATTTCTTGGTTTCAGTTTCGATTGAATTCTATGAATTCGATGAATTTTAGCGCTACTTCATTATATATATGTGTGATGAAGTTTGTTTGTCGAAAAGGAAGTTTAATATTTTTGTATTCTCAATGTTTGAAAATGTAGCATAGAAGACTTGATATCACATATCCGATTACCTAATTGATTTATTGAGTTTACCTTCCAGCGAATTTAATGACACTCCATTTCATTCAATATTTGGACCAAATACATTTGAAGGAGATAATACAAACTTAGTTACCTTTATAGTAAAAATGCACACCAATGTACCAAATCTGATCCAATCCCAATGTATATTTGGTCCAAACATTGAATGTAATCGAGTTGACATATGCCATATAGAAACAGCGAAGGGACAGCACCGGGTGTCGCTATCTGCAGCAAAGAGCGTGCCAGAATTAGCACTTGGAGGATAGGAGAGGTTTTGGGAAGTGATCACCTCCCTATGATTGTTACAACAAGAATAGACAACGCTGTTAATAAAGAAATCAGAAAAGAAAAATGGGCTTTCCACAAGGCTGATTGGGTAACATTCACTGTTGAAACAGAACAACGATTCGAAGTGCTAGAGCAGTCGCAAAGTGAGAACGTGTAGGAGAGAAGCGATGAGATTGCAAAGATTATTCTCAAGTCAATTTACAAAACAGTGCAAAGAGGGTGCAGAAAAGACCCGGAACCGTGGCGTGAGGACGAAGAGCTGCAGAAAAATATCAAGTCCAGAATTGAAAACATAGGAAGGCGCATGAAGGCAAATATCAAAAGAAAGAATAATGAATCACAGCTAAGAATGAGGTAGTCATAATAGAAAAGAAGGCGAGAATAGAATCATGGAAGAACTTTTGTGAAAGAGAAATCAACGAGAGAACAAATGGGGGAAAAGTGTTCAAGATTCTCAAGAAGCTGGAAGGTTGGACAAGCAGGCAGCAAAGAAGGACAAGTACTCAATGTTACTAACGGGAAAGGGGTGACGAAGATACTGCTCTCGGACAAGGAAAAAGCGGAGGCTTTTAATAAAGAGTATGCAGAGATGAGCAAACTACCCCGGAGAAGAGGAAAAAAGAGAAGAGCGGAAGAGCAAGACCGTCGTGAAAAGAGAAGTCAAAAACAAGATGCGTGAGAAATGCAGTCACTGTGACAACGATAGAACAAGGATGTGTGCCCCTTTCACTAGCGCAGAACTAGATCTACGGATAGGTAATATGAAAAACAAGAAAGCAGAAGGTGTAGACAAAATTTGTGCCGAGCATGTAAACATCTGGGGGAGAAAGGTAGAGGGTGTTATTGAACCTTTTCAACCTGTCTTGGGTATACAAGGCAAATGCCCAAGTGAATGGAAGAGAGCGATCATTATTCCCATACTGAAGGAGAGCAAGCCCTCGGAGAAAATAGGGAGCTTTAGACCGGTGCCCCTCACTCCCCATGTAGCAAACCGATGGAAAGAATGATCAGAAATATACTCTACCATTGGATGGAAAGTGAAAACAAAATACCAGCAGAACAGTCAGGATTCCAGAAAGGCCGATCAGCCGAAAACAGCGTGTCGAGAATAGTGCAAGAGACGATCGCCAGATAAGATAAACCAAAAAGAGACCCGAGAAGAAAACAAACCGAGGTGTCAGAAAGAACAGTGTTACTCGCGTTCGACTTCTCCAGAGCTTATGATAAAGTGTGGCGCGACGGGTTGCTATGTAAACTGAACAAGATAGGGGTATCGGGATGCTTGATCAAGTGGCAGCTTCATTGGTGAGAGGTATGCCTGCGTGGAAAGGAACGGATCGAGATCAAAGTGGCGTAAATATAATGAAGGGCTTTTCCAAGACAGCGTGTTGAGTCCAACACTTTTTTCTCCTCTGGATCGCAGACTTCACAGAAAAACTTAACAAGGTCGAAGGGTGCGACAATATTATGTACTTGGATGACGTCACGATCCTCGCTCACGATAATAAGCTAGAGAAGCATCAGTGAAAACCAAGAAGAGCGCTGACACGATATCTAATTAGTGGGCGAAGAGATGGAGAATGGTTCTCGCGGGAGAAAAGACAAGCGATAATCTTCATCCAATGGAGCAAGGAAGCAGCGAAAGAAGTAGATGTGAAGGTGGATGGTATCAAAGTGAATGCAAGGAAGAATTTGAAGATACTGGGCGTGACTCTCGATAGGACAATTCATTTCGGAGAACACTGTAATCAGATCAGAAAGAAGGTAAGAAAGCGAAGCAACCACCTGGCAAAGATGTGCTACAGAAGGTGGGCCTGGAAGAGAGAACAACAAAAGGAGTGGGAGATCCTATGTCCAGAGAGCAATGGCTCATGCTAGCGGAGCCTGAATGGCGTCGGCTGCTAACTCCCACCTCGAAAGCCTTGATGTCGAATCTATAGTAGACGAGTGGCTAGAAGGGTTACAGGGTGCACTAAATCAAATCCCAAGGAAGCACTTATGACTGAAGCTGGGCTGGACCCTATTGAAGTGGTCAAGAAAGTCAGTACAAAGTAGGCTCTTCGAAACAGCGACCAGGATGAGAAAAGGCGAGCCGCTTAGAGAAATAGACGAACGGCCAAACACCAAGCGTCTTCAAATCCAAGGGTGGAGGGAGGTCGAGAAAGAGATTGTCTAAAGAGTGAGCGTCAGAAAGAGTGAGAACGTGCCGGAGATCACTGATCAGCCACCGTGGGTGGCGCAGAGCAAGGTGAAGTTCCAACTGGAAGTGGGAAGGCAGATTAACAGAAACGACAGCGAGGAGAGCAGCAAGACAGCCATAGAAGAGTATCTTAGAGGGCTATAGAGACTGCACAGATCGAATGTTGGACAGATGGTTCAGCTAAGGAGGGCCATCGCAATGGTGGAGCGGGGGTGGTGATCATGGAGGAGTGCATGAAGAGGAAGGAGGGAGTGGCTGTGGGAGAATGGAGCTCGATCACGCGAGCAGATATGAGATGTGTGGAGAAGGCGCTCGAGATTGTGAAAGATAACTGTGAAGGCAAACTAGTCAGAATCCACTGGATTCGCAAGCTGCGATTCAGAAACTGCAGAGAGGGCCGATGAAGCAGGAGTGCAGACCAAGAAGCAACATCTAGAAAACATTTGTAGAAATCGACAGAAGAAACGGGAGGATTGAACTGCAATGGGTCACAGCGCACAGTGGGATTAGCGGGAATGAATAAGCGGATGAGATTTCGAAGCAAGCAGGGGTCAGAACTACACCATGAAGGGATAGCAGAAGATAGAGCAACCACTCTCAGCCATTGCAAGAGGGAATAAAAGAGAAGAGGTGGGTCAGAGACAAGCAAGAGCGCTGGATTAAGGACATTTGGAAGGAAAAGAGACCCGAATCCACCAGACTCAAGCGTCATATAACGGCCGCAGTCTACCAGATCAAGACGGGTCACAGCTGCTTGTCGAGAAGCTATCGTCACCGCATAGGGCTGGAAAACACCGAGACGTGCAAGGAGTGCCAAGGAGAAGACTGCGAGGGGTGCCGGGGAGAAGAGTGCGAGGGGTGCCAGGGAGAAGATTGCGAGGGGTGCCAGGGAGAAGACTGCGAGGGGACCAGATGCGAGGAGTGTGAGGAAGAGAGGTAGACGGCGAGGTACCTGTTGATGCATTGCCCCAGATGGGAACGGACCCGTACTATGAGGTCTTCGGACCAAATATGGTGGAGCAGAACCTACAAGACGAAAAGAAAATAGCCCGCTTCCTGACAAGACAAATAAGATTTCGGAGCCTGAGCCACCCGATCCGTGTGGCGCCATTCATTAGCGTGGCCAGAAACAACAATAACAACAACAGGAAAGCCTCGGCGGCCTCCTGAATACACTTGATGGCCATCACCTCCGACCGATAGACGGTCGTAGGTATAGTAGACTACATATTTGGCCTGACGAGGGCGCGCATCTTTTCACTGTTTTCGCAAGGGAGAATGGGCATAATTAGAAAAAAGTGCAGTGAGCGCATAATAGGAAGAAAGAGCATACAAAAGAAAAAGGCGCAGAGTGCACAAAAATGAAGAAGGAGCATAAATAGGAAGAAGGCGCAGAGAGATACATTTTTCTTAGAGGTCCAGCCCCCACCATACGTCCACCATAGGGTAAATGCGCATTCCTCAGACTGGTTGAGCCACTAAGGCTTCATTGTCAATTATTGAAATTACTCTCCTTGTTCCTTGCCATTTTAATGCAGGCGAAAAGAAGTTAGAGACAGAAAGTTAACCATCGTGTCACTGATTGGGGAGTAATATTGAAACACATTCACCGTAAACAATTTGCCCATCCCCTTGTTGAGAATTTCTAGCTACGCCCCTGCTCTACGTACGTAACAGGGACCGCGCGCCGTTTTAAAAGTAGGAGGGGCGAACTTCAAAAGGGCGCCATAGTTTTGTTGATGTTAAATTAAAAAAGAGTTGCGACTGGGAGAAATGTTCAAAATCTTTAATTAATAAATAATAAAAGTACAAATGGATTTTTTAAAACAATAACAATTTAACTTGCAGGTTGAGACATAAGAGTGATTCAGTGCATGTACACAAAAATGCTGTAATTTAAGGTATGTTAAATAACTACTAAATTGGAAAAGCATAAAAGATTTTTAATTGGGATAATTTCATGCATGAGATTATAGAACGAAATGTTAAGTGTACTCAAAAGTTATAAAAGTTGTAGCAGCATTGTGCATGTACTTAATGTAATTAATGAAAGTCTCCGAAACGCATTTTTTCTTGATTGCTTTGTGCGAACAAACTGGCTAGCTATTTTCGAAATGTTTAGAGTGTCAGTTCTGTTCTTATGGAAATGTAGAATGGCCAGAATATTGAATCTCTGTTGAGAAGTTTGGTTTCCCAGCCACGTTTCAAATGCCGAGCCATGGAAAATGTCTGTTAACTAGAGGCATATGTCGCAGGAATGACAAGAATGAGCTTCATTAGTATGATGATAGAGTTGAGCATTTGCTGTTGAACGCAACTTACTGACTCATCAGACTGGTCAACAATAGTTCGAATTACATTTTGTTGTTATTACTCGTATTAATGATACATAGAGTAGAAGATTAAATAATGTCACACTGTAAATAGGTTTCATTTTTTATTAGAAAAAATGTAATTTGGCGCCCTTTCATAATCCTGCCCCTCTGATTTAAAAGTCTGTGTACGGCCCTGGTAATAAAATACTGTAAAGTGAAAGAAAAAACAGCCGAGTATTAACCTCATTTCATTTTATTGTTAAAAAGCAGATGTTAATTGTTGTGTCGGACATCATGAAATACATATTCCGATCACTAATAGAGAAAATTCGATCAATTTTCTTTGCTGTCAGACCTCTGTTTGCTAGTAGGTAGCAAGTAATATAAGTAGTAGTACAATAGTAGTTGTAATAGTTGTAGAAAAGCGAGAAAAAAGAAGAAAACAAAAAAGTCTATCCCCATATTGGATGGGTATTAATAATTTGCTGAATCATGCAAGCGCTACTGGAACGAACACTTAGCATCAACAAAGCTAACGCGTCAGCTAAGACAGCTAGCATAGCAGTTAGCAGCATAGCTAAAGAATCACTTAGGGAACGTTAAGTATAGTTGAGAAATTTTAACAGTGCCTAGAAAATAATTGTACAATAACACACTTTGCCAATGACGCTTTGCCATCCGTTCAAGGAGTTTTGTGAGTATTGTTTGGTCTCGATCAGCTGCATTGAGCTCGTTCAACAGGGGGTGTAGTTGATTCTCAGAGAGCTGCGCAAAGCGTACAATGTACTGTAGTATACATAGGCCGAAACGCGTTAGGAAAGATTAGAAAAACGAAAAGAAGTAGGTTAGCAGAGCGAAAAGAACCAATTTGAAAAATATTAAATTAGAAGAATAAGGTAATACAAGCGGAAATTGTGTTAGTAGCATGACTCAGCATTGATAATATCAGTGTAATAAAGCCCGATCGGTCTACAATGTTTTTGAGAAATATTATGCTATTTTGAGATATATACATTTTTGTAAAATATTTAGTTGAATAACTGTTAAAAAACTTTCATATCGAAAAGGCATAAGAACAATTAGCAAACAATTTATTGCCTCTGTACGTAAGTATAGCTTTCACCAACTGGTGTTAATTGCATATCTAGAAACGATCAATCTACACTATCTATAAAATCTATATTAATCTTTAAAATTGTATAATATCTATTAAAAGTATTGCAAAACGATCAGCTTTAAAAAGTACACTGCTTCTATTGATACTGAGTTCTGGTACTGACGTATAGTTCTCCAATACAAATAACACCCGGATAGATCTGTTGCTTCCTAGGCCTCAAGTGCAGAAATTTTAGATCGATAATTAATTAATCGATAGCGACAATTGATTGAAAAAGTTCCTAGTTGACAACATAATTGATCGATTAAGAAAGAAAGGGGGTGAAGGTCAGCTACTAACACACCAGAGAGTGTGTGCTTGCTAACTTTGACAAATCGACTGCGTGTTTTATTAACCGCAAGGTAACATAAGTTTACAATGACGAAGATGATTGCAGAAAAAAGAATGAAGCAATGACTGAAGGAGTCTACTACAATCGCGTTGTTAACTATGAGTTGTTTTTTCGTTTTATTTGCGGAGCAACTAATGAAGAGGGCGCTCCGAATTCATTGACTGAGTGTATGTGTTGTTCTGGTCGTACAGTTATTTCTCCATCGGATCGACCACAGCGTTGGGAACTGGAAAAAGCAGATAAAACAACATTAAAAAGGATGAATAATAATCTTACGTGGCACTAACATTTTTGTGTAAGTGAGAACGAAACCGCTTATTTGAGAGGAAAATGGTAAAAATTAGGATATCATATTGATTGTCTAAGTAACACAGTATAATATAAAAACATAGTTTTCGATAAAATGGCAACACTCATTGAAACTTTAGCTCACAATACTCTTAAATTGTCAATCTAATTGACTTATCTATTAATCAATATCGACGCATCCGTACGTGGCTGCGGGACTCCGAAGGCGCTACAGCTGTAGACATTTATTTTTTACTAACCAGCCGGTCATTTTGAAGAAGATTTTACGACCGGATTCTTAAATTTGGTATGAAGAATTGAAGCATCCTCGTATCTCTCTAGGAGGATCAGTCGGAAGGGAAGAAAACGACGAGGACGCATCATTAAAATTACTTGGCCTATAGCTGTTAGATATAAATATGAAAGGGGCCTGACGATGTCAGAAGCCTCTCGGCCGGCCAGTGTGCCCAAAGTTTTAACTCTTATCATAAGTATGTAATGTCTTTTGTATTTTGATCCAAAACCTAATTTCTTGCTTTTCTGTATTTGGTCTCGCCGGCCGGTCCAGAGGCTTCTGACATCG